>VZUA01025470.1:8625-22681 GCA_013401035.1 Horornis vulcanius | reverse complement strand
CAGGCATGTGCATGTATTTCTTATATGACAAGATCAGCATAGTTCTCTACAGGATAACAACCTTATTTAAGAATAAACTTACCAGGTAATACCTGATACCTGATGCTACCATCAGTAGTAGAAGGAAGCCAACATGAGCAAAGCTGTACCTGTAAAATAACTTTAAATACCAAAGGCTCCTGGGGCAGAGGGAAGTTAGAAAGCAGAGAAGAACAGAAGTGTTTCTAGTCATTTTCAAATGAGCTCATTGAAAAGGGCTTTTGCTGACATGTGGCATGCTAAAAGGAAGTGTTAAAAAATTCTAACATTAAGTGTACAGTTGGTACAGATCTTCAAAGTTGGGATTGCAACATGCACTGCTACAGCAGTAGAAGAGCTCACCAATTCTAAGCTTAGCAGTTGTGAAATAACATACGTGCATATACAAAAATATTACCTGTAAACCACAGCAGCCCACTGCATTCATTATCGAAGCATTATGAATGACCTTGTAAGGAATCCCCAATTTTACTGCACGTAACACTAAATCACTGTGTGTTGTGGCCCTGTGGTAAGAAAAGGAAGGAATTAAGCACTGGAAGCATGACATTACCAAGAGTTACTAGCACTATAGTTTTAAAATAAAATTAAACCCTTCACAAAAAGGGCAATGCAGAGGTGGCAAAATGGCAACAATATCCTAGTGGTTACAGGAAAATAAAAACTCCAGTAAGGCTTCCATATGTCATCTTCCCCAGCTGAAATGCCAGCACTCCTCAGTATGGTACTGCTCTTTGCAGCTTTCTGGCATCATTAAAACTGTAACACTATTACAACTGTTACTTTATAAAGTATCCTCGGCAAGTACTTGAAAAGGAAAGTTCCATGTATCCTTGCATCCATCCTTGTATCCATCTCCTACAGGTGTCTGTTGAACATGCTTGAACTGCCAACTTTGGCACAAACNAACTCTCAACACACAGAGGTGAACTGCACGTTTACTTAAAAACATCCTTAGACAGAATCAATTTTCATAATATTTAATCCAGATTACTCAAATTAACAATGCCTAAATCTGAGTGATCAAGTTTATTCTGAAAGAGTTAAGAATATTGCAGTTTCAAACAGAGATAAGTTCAGCTCCAGGTCTAAGGCTCAATAAACACCTCGCAGCGATTGACTGCTGCAAGAATTACAGGGTTTGCAGTTAAGCAGTTGAGATTAGAGCCTTTCTAAAATGGTCAGTACATACAGATTGAACAAATATTTGAACTGTAACAATGGTTACATATGTATTGTATGTATGCTTATATCTATGTGAAATACAAAAATGCACCTACCCCGTCCTAAATTTATCAAACTTGATCAATGAGCTTAGACATATCATTCCCAAGATATACCACACACTTCTGTGTAGCCATTCCAAAGAAGGAAGGAAAGAACTAACATATGGCCATCAGAACAATGAACTAGGAAAATTGCTTTCACCCTGGCCTTGTTCAGTTGACCTAACAGAATTCCCCTGGTTTTAGCCTGATAATTTCCCTGTTTTAGCTGTGTGTCTGACCAGCACCCAGTCAGCAGATCAGGTGCTTCAGACTGGAACACAAACGTGGCAGCAGCTGGCAAGGCTGTAAAGATCAATATTTTAAAAAAGAAATCAATTTCAGTAGAAAAAAAAGAGGAATGTGAATTTGGGAAATCTGAAACCCTTATACAAACAGGCTCCCAAACCCAGGAGAAGGCACTAAAGTGATCTGAACCAATACTTTAGCTACTACACAAACATTGCTCCTGACTTACAGAAGCAAAGGTGATTTAAGAATGTCTGCTCTAAGAGAAGAGGAGACTGGTTTTACAGCCTTGTGTTATTCCCCACACATACAAAGGACAAGGAGCACTGGAGGATTTTGTGGTTATGCTAATACTGTCCAAGGGATCAGCTGGCTTTATTCACTAAAATTTGCTCCAGCCAATATTTTTTTTTTCTCCTAGTAGATCTGTCTATAATGACTGTAGCTAAAGGCAGAAGTGCCCTTATGAGAACTCACCTAATACCAGAAAAAGTTTCATGGAGTCATCCCTCCACAGCCAAAAGTACAGCACTATTTTCTGGCACTGATAAAGACATTAAGTTTTATGGGTAGTAATAACATGAATGTTAACACCAGCCTAGAGTGGCGGACTATCCACGGTACTAAAGTAGTCAGGTTCTTGTAGCACATCCATGGGTGCTACCACATCCACAGATAAAAACTTGCAGAGATCAGTGAGGATGACAGGGCACAGCCTGCTTTATTGCTTTAACCATTAAACACCAACACCCAGCATCTTCTGTAGCTGCCAAGTACTCTGCTCACCTGCAAATATACTTGAAAGTTTGTGATTAGCTGCAAGTGGTTTCTATCCTCCTCCCCTTTGTCCTCTCTTAGGACAGAAACATTCAGAACTCTGTTCTAGCAACCTCACAAGCTCCTAAATCCTTAGGGTTCTTTGTGAGCATGGAAGCAGTTCTAGCTGCAATAGAAGCTAAGAACATAAAAATTTAGAGATAAGCAACTCATTCAAAAAAGGGTAGTTTTTAACAATTACGTAGTATGTTTACCAGAACTGAAGCATTTTGACATTGAAACTAATGATAACTGAGGCAGATAAGGATACTGCTTACAAGTAGCAGCTACATTTCAATCCATGTAGTTTGTTTTTTTCATCTTGTGTACTTGTATCAGTCAGTGGGTCAGAGCACAAGGGTCCAGGGAATGTGGCTCTACACTCTGCACAAATCCTAGTTTTAATGTAAACATGGAGTGCAAGTATAATTAATATTTCTGAAATACAGGGTCATCTGTCCATAATGAGTTTAATATAATATTCTCTTGCCAATTGCCTTCAACCCATATTTACATAAATTATCCACTTTTGATGGATGTGCACATTGCTCCTTTTTTCATAAAATCCATTTTTTCCCTCACAAATAAGATGCTCAGATTTCATTTTTTCTTGTGCCCCTTAACACTGGTATAAATCCCCTCCATCACCAGCTGGAGATGAAAAGCTCTTCTGCATGGCTTGACATTACAGATTGATGATGCCTGACCAAAGAGACAGAAGGAGATCCTTCTGGTCATAGAAAAAGGCTATATTTTCCAGCAGGAATAAAAAAGTGGAAACAAAAGGCCTATTAAACCAACATGAGAAGACATTTATAATGACACAAGTGATTTTAAAAACTAGCATATATTAAAGCAGATGATACAACCAAGATGGATTCTAAAACAATTGAGTATAAAAGCTGCAGTTTATAAGTACAACCAGCAACTAAAAGAATATTTCCCCAAAAAGCACATTTCTTATTTACGTGATAACCTAGGATTTCTTCTGTTAGTAAACAAATCATAAGGCCAAGCATTTGTTATAAATGGTAGCATAGAGAATAAAATGATAACAAATGAAATTGTAAGTATCTGCATAAGGAAAGATTCATACATCCTGGAGGGTCCACATTCCTATCTATAATGGACATCTGGGCAAGGAAACCCCGAAGCAAGATAAAGTGTAGACAAATGTATGTTTATTTTTAATACAATAAGGAATATAAAGACTTAGAAAGAGTTTCTGGTCTGAAAATCAGTTTCCTCATAAAGAATTACAGTTACAGAGTTGGCTGCTTCTTACTGAAAAAAAGTGAAGCTACAGCAATAATTAAAACAATGCTCTGCCTTACCCAAAAGGATCACCAACCACAAGAAATGCAACATCACAAACTTCAGCTTCTTTTAAAAGGCTATCTGCTTCTTGTTCCACCATTTCTCGATCGGCCAAAATCAATTCTTTTCCATAAAATTCTTCCTAGAAATTGAAATTTATAATAAACATCAAAATAAGACACTTAGGAATAAGTGGGAGTTCACTCATAACACTGGAATAGGTAACTTCCTTACTCTCCACAGCAGCCTGCCCCATGTCTTGGAGGACCACAGCTCTGCTTGCAAGATCACCTGAGCTTCCCACAAAGCAGCTCCTGAGCTGACAAAAATTAGTGAACGTGAATTTTATCCTGATACTGACTTGGTTTTCTATGCTTTCTGAGTCAGTTGAGGAGCTGCACCTAAAGCAGCTCAGTCACACCTGCATGCTGAGGGTGGACTCCAGGCAGAGTTAATTTCACCTGCTGCTGTAAGGCATCCCCTCTCACAGCCTGAGCCTGGCTCTTAGGCTACTTACAATGCTGGCACCAAACCAGATACAAACACCACACTAGCTACCCCACAACCTGTTCTCTCAGGTTTTTCCTCAGTACATTTTAGCTAACCACATCTAAGGAATGACTTCATATTAATCCTTCATCTTGAGTTCTCTTTAAGAAGTACTTTACCAAGTATATAGGTAAACATGTATTTGATCATGTTCTTCATTTTTCTTCAGCAGCTCAGTAATCATTGTGTCTCTGCGCATTTTAAATGCCTTTATTTCCAGAATCAACTTCACACATGTAAATGAAACTTCAGTTAGTTCTAGAACATGTTTTCTGATCATACTGAAAACATCGGCCATGTTGTGTCACCATGCAGTTTACATGCTCTTTACATGATTAAAGTTTTTTTCCAGGGCAAAGACCAAGAAAGTTGTAAGTAGTAGTCAGCAAATTTGTGTGGTATTACAAACATTAATAAATTGATAAAACTATTAAAGTCAGTTATTGCCCAGAAAGGTTTTCCTCTGACTTCTGTGACTTCTTTGTCCACAAAGTGAATTGATGAGAGAATTATCATACCTGTACAGAAGCAGAGTGGTGCTTCCATAAAAAAAATCCATCCCGTAGTAAGAGTAATAGGCATGGGACCTCTGTTACCAGGTTACATTCCCTTTCCTTAATATGAGTTCCTGCCCATTTTTGGGTAGGTTTTCCTAACTCTATAAAATCAGAATATTATTTTCCTCATGAAACAGACCGCAACCTGTACAGATTCAACAGAGAGGGGACCAAATAAATGTGTAAGCAAATCTTGCATCTGTGATTTGGAACCATTGACAGTCACCCTGGTGTAATGCTGAGATCTGTACTAAACCAACTACAGCAAATTTTGACACCCACTGGTTTTCATTAGGTTTTCATCACCTCGGCCCAGATGCACATCAGCACAAGGGGAGCTGGCCTGTAAAGCAGAGCACTCCATAACAACACCACACATCCCTTTCCGTGGGCTGCTTTGGCCCAACACTGTGAGCAAATGCGTGCTGCAGAACAGATTGGATGCAGCTCCAGGAACACACAGTTTGGCTTCATCCAAGGGAATCTATTTGCATGCTTTGAGACTGCTCCACAATGCTAATCAAAGCACACTAAGTAGAGAATATATATAAAGTAATATGACTTTAAAAAAGACTCATTGGGAGGTCACTGGATCCAAACAGTTCTTTCACCTAACTCAGGGCCAATTTAGATGGTCAGCATCAACTAACTTTTAACAAACATTTTAGGCCAACCCAATAAACAAGCAAGCCTCGTCATTTGAATTTTATGACCTCATTTTAATACCATCAACACAGGAGGATTTCTGGGCAATCTCTGCAGGTGAAGATGTGCTCTTTACTCCTTGAGAATCTTCCTCTAACTTTTCATGGTGCTTAGGAGAGACTGACCTTCAGATTAGTAAATAAACTATTCAGCATTGTCACTGGTATGTAAACCAGGCTGTATTATAAACACATGGTTATTGACTCCTATATTCCCTCTTAGGTGTTTCAGGTAAGGCAACATTTTTACTTTGTTTTTATTGATTTTTCCCAGTTATCTCATCTTTGACATTTCAAGGTTTGCAAAAGACTTAAAACAGTAAGAAATATATGACAAGAAAACTCAAGATAACACATCAAAAATCATTAGCATTCTCCTATTATTCAGTGTTTTATTTTCAGATGGATAGGAATCCATTAATTTTTCGTTCGATAACAAATGCTGGTTTTGAAAAGTAAAAATCTCCAAGTAATCCTTTCCATTTAGCAGTTTTCCAACTATCAAACAACCACAAAGAAGAACCTTTTGTTTTGAATGGACTGACTACAATTTAGACTGCTTCAGTGTACTGAAAAGAAACGTAAACCACAGAGCATATCTTCATACAGCAGATAAACCAGTGATGCTCCAAACCTTCTAGCCTACCCTCTATATGGAAACTCTGTAATGCTGATCACAAGCTAAAAGTCTCACATGCTCTATGTATATGCAGCTCTGCATACAGGTACACTACGGCCATATAGCACCCAAGACCCAGACAGCATCAGCTTACTCAGAGGCAAGATCTCTGGTCTGTGGGCAGCTATGCTATTTTTTGGTATTATTTCAGCATTAAACTTCATCTTTCTATGACCATCTACGAACTCCTCAGAGTTACGATTTGCACACTTTTACTGCCCTTGTCTCCCATGAGGTGTGTTTACAAACGAAAGCTTTATCTGCACATTGTCCAACAGCCCATCCCTGACTGAACTGTGCCTGTTCTGGGAACGTGTTCTGGCAACATGGGGAGGCAGCTTGGCCCGCATGGAAACGTGGAAATGTGAGATAATCAAATTGTTATTCCCAGCAGGCATGCCATAACATAACATGTATCAGGCTGACAGAGAGGTGTAGGACTTCAAAACATGTATTTTTCTGGGATGACTTTTGGTGTTTTTCTGTTTTTAAACAGATTTGACTGTTTTAGACTAATTAGATTTAAACTTTCTAACCAAGTCCTCCAACATCTCAGGGTCTGCACATATTGGTAGGTTTTGAGACGAAAACTAGTGCAAACAGTTGTAGGAAAGAACATTTTATTTTTGCTGCAGTCTTCTGGCAAGGTAGCAAAATAATTTCTCCAATAAAACATAGTATGAGAAGGTCACGTACATATTTCTCCCGCGAGTGGGCACCGCTAATCACTCCCACGGACCCACCAGCCCCAGCCCGCCCCTGGCACGAGAGGCCTCGGGCCCTGTGGCCAGACCTACCAGCGCTTCCTTGCCCACGGTGAGCACGGACGTGTAGGCCTCCAGGTACACCCTGCGGCAGCGCCTCACCGCCTCCAGCCCCTTCACCGTGATGTCCTTGGCATCCCCCAGGCCCAGCCCCACCAGGTACAGCATGATCGGGGAGCGCGCCCGAGCCGCCACCTGCCTCAGGAGGGAAAGGGAAGCGGGGTCAGCCGGGGCGCCGCACAGTTCGCCGGGACCCGACGCCGGGGTCGGTCCGGGGACAGCGTGGCTCCCAGCTGCTCGTTTCCCGGCTCCTCGTTTCCCAGCTGCCAGCCGCTCGTGTCCCGGCTCCCACCTCCCCGTGTCCCGGCTCCTCTCGCCCGGCTTCCGGCTGCCCGCGGCGCCGTTGGGGCGCAGGGACAGCCGGGAGTTGTAGTCCCGGGCCGCAGCCGGGTCATGGCAGCGGCGGGCAGAGCCGGTCCGGGCGGTGTCCCCGCGGTGCCGGTCGCCAGCGGCCACAGCATCCCGATGCTGGGGCTCGGTAAGTGGCGGCGGGCCCGCCCGGAGCCCGCCTCCCTGCCAGCGGCATTGTGAGAGGGCGAGGGTCACCCCCGGGCCGGCCTGGCCGGCTCGGCAGGTTCGGCGCTGCCCTTGGCCCGCAGCCGGACTCTCCTCAGGGCAGCCCGGAGCGGAGCCTGCTGCCCGGCTGCCCGCGCTGAGCCGGGCAGGCCCGGTGCTCCTCCGAGAGCCCCTGTGTTGCCGGGTGAAGCTTCGTGCTCCTCCCCAGCTAGGCGTGCTGGGGAGCGGTGGGCTCGCAGCACAACACCACCGCTCCCCTTCCACCTGACCCGGGGCCATGTGCGGTTTGGGTGTGTTTTCTTGACGAGGCTTGGGAGCAGACTTTTCTTTAGAGCAGACTCTCATGACAGAATTAACCTTACTGCACCTGTTGAACTGAGATCCTGTGTAGGAATCTCAGCATCTGTGAGGCCCAAGGGAATGGTGGTTGATGATGATGAATATTTGATGCAGCTGTCTCTTACACAGTCACTATGTAGTGAGCAAAATGGCTTATGATGTTCAAAAATTACTATTTTTTTTCTTTTGTTTTTTGTTTGATTATTTTAACCTGTAACACTTACTGCCAATTTACTTTTCTTGGAGATTTTTTATCAAATTAAAGAAAACATAATGCAACTAGTCTTTTTTAGACAATGGACTTGGTTGTCTTATGTCCATTGTTGCAGTATATGCTGAACTGTGCTTCAGACTGTCTACAGAACCACCTTTTTATTGGAGGGTGTAATACATTTCTTGGATTATGGAAAGAATAAACTGACTAGAAAGTAGACATGCAGAAAGACTCCTTTGTACTCTCCACCCAATAGCTGCTCCCTGTCCTTTTGCTGTATTGGAAAGTTCTGAGTAGTCTGTTGTTATGCCTGAACTCATACCACAGTAAATGGATAGTGGCATACAAGAAAATCAAGTCTGATTTTTCTGGCCCAGTAACTTCTGCCAGGTATGGCTTTGCAGGAGCTTCTCTTAGCTTTCAAAGAACTTCTCTTGACTTACAGTGGTGGTGTTGTCAAGAGCAGGATTTGGTTCTTTGATTTCACTTACTTGTCTTGCTAGAGTAACACTTTACATACTTTTGTAACACTTTTATTTTGACACTTTACATATTTGCTTTATACAGTTTGCAGATCTTTGAAGATTGTGTAATAGATAGGAATCAGTCAGGTCATTTTAAGAAACTCTTGAAATACACTGCAAAATGCAATTAAAAAATAAAATTAATTGCATGCTTGTTTGGGAAGGGACATCAAGTCTTTTTACTCATTTTGCCTTATTCAGGTTAAACAGAGTGAGTATTTTATCATTAGTAATAATGTTCTTTACAGAAGGTCATTCAAGAACGCCCAGCATGATTGTTGTAGGAACTGTAGCTGGGAAGGCAGTCAAGTACTCTTCTGAGCAGCTTCTGGTCGAACAGCCAAAGCCTGGAGGAAGGTAGTACACACACACACACAGAGACACACAGACACACACACACAGAGTTCCTCCAGACTGAAGGGATACCATTAAAATATCTCTGTCCTCGTTTCAGGATGTTTCATAGATAACTCCTGATACTCTGCTGTACCCTTGTCTAAGTAAATAAATCGTAAAAGTAAGTTTTGACTCATCTTTATTTTGCTGATTGCATGAAGACGTTGTATCATTTGCATTGCAATCACTCAAGACTTCTTGTATTGTTCCCAGTTCTTTTCACAGCAAATAGACCTCCTGGCAAAACACACAGAATCAGATTGCTCCACTTTCAGTTCGTCAGGTTGTGTTGGGGTTTTTCTCATCAAAATGCTACATAAACTTAAATCTTAATGCTGAATGGAAATATTTTAACATTCCATTATGTATTACTAATCCAGTTGCCTACTTCTTAATTATTTATCCTAGAGTTGCTTGTTCTTAAACTTAGTTATGGTCAAAAAAAGACCCAGTCCTGCTGGACTGGAATAAAATGAGATTTTTCAATTCAATGGCAGTAGAGTCAAGCATTCACCTTTTTTCATTTTCTACTGTTAACTGCCTGTTTTTGGTTTTTGTTTTGTTTTGTTTTTTTTTTTTCTTCATGACTCCTGTTTCTTCGTGGCTTTGGTTCTTAAGGAAATTTATGGAACAGTGGTCCTGGTACCAAGACCTATGGCACTCCCTGCTATTAATCTCATCCTGTTGTAAGAATTGGCTGTTTATTTCTTCCCTTTGTTTTATGTCTCAACCATTTTTTATTCTCTTGAGGCTCTGCTTCTCACCCATGGTTACCAAGTTGCCTTAATAGCCTCTTGTGATGAACAAAATGCCACCTTTATAAATCTTTCTGTCTCAATTCATCCAGTTTTTCTGTAGATCTGACCTTGAGAAGTTGTACTTGATCTTTGAGGGCCTCCAGATATTTAACTTCTCTCCTGTACGGAATGCACCACATCCCAGGCAGCTGGGTGTTTAGACAGTGGAACAAAGCTGTGTCCTCTCCCAACCTGACTAAACCTGGTGAGCTCCTTGCTTTCTTCCAGCTTCACCTCCTTCCAGCCTGGTGCTGTTTTACTCCTTAAAAAAGACTGAATGCTATACAAGTGTTGTTTTAAGGGGTATTAATAAATGCATCTGGGGCAAAATTCTGGGCCAACTTTTGCTTACATCAGCATCTATACAGTACATAAATACTCTTTTTTTCTGAGGGAAGGTGCTGCTTTGTCTCTGCTCTCTTGTACACTTACAAATCTATAAGGTCAGCTTTTTCTATGTTTGCTGGGGATTTTCCCTTATATTATGGCATATGAACTGTGATTTAATAGCAGAAAAATAGCTTCCTTTCTCACACTGGATTCTTTTTGGTAATCACTTTATTGCTGATGTGATACAGATGTATTTTAGATGTTCTTCACTAAATCTAAGTAATAAATTAATTTAGGTTTCTACCACTGTTGAATAATTAAAACTTCTACCAGTATAAGCAGAGGCACTTAATGTGTCTGCTTTTAACTTTCCTTTGCCATTAAGACTTTTAAATGTTACAAGCCTAATTGCCTGAGAGAAGAACAAATGATTTGTAAGCAGTTTGAAATTAACATAGAAGCAAGGCCCAGTATATATAATTTTTGTATTTCAGCGTTTTTTTAGCGCAAAAAAAAATTATACCAAACTTTAGGGGCGGGGGGAAGAGAAAACTAAGCTTTTATCTTTCAACCTTCATGCAGCAGATTTTAGTCATCATACCTTTTTTTCTTTGCCCGAGCTTGTTAGCATGGTCTTGGCAGCATTGAATGGTGATGTCACATGCTGCTGTAACCTGAATTGCAGTAGTTCCTCGTGCCACCAAATGGGGAGAAGAGAGGTACTAATTCCTGAAGTCTCTTCATCTCTAATGTTTATGTGAAGTACAGCACATACAAAATCCTTGTTAAAGGGAAGGAGGGAGAGAAGGGGGAAAGCACTCTTTGTGGCTTTGCAGCAGTTTCATAACTTGAAGGTCTGTTTGTCATTCTTAGTGCCTGAATGGAGGTGCTTTGCATTCTAATGCGTAACGTTCTAAGGCTGAATGTGCAGTGTGAGAGGAGGGGCTGGAGGAGATGTTATTTGTCTCAGAAACTTTTAGAAAACGCGTTTTAAATTCTTAGGATGATGTGGGGGGAAGTAAGCATTTAATCTGAAGTGTTGTGAATCGTTCAGTTCAGTTTGCTGTAAGGGGAGCTGGGTTGTTGCTGTCCTTGGAGCTCATGAACACAATCAGTTGGCAGTGGGACACGCGGGTCTCAGCCCTCGCAGCGTCACGTGGTAGTGCAGGAGGAGGATCTGTCATTCACAAGTGCACTTTGCGAGTAAAGGGCACTGGTATGATGTCAGAAAGTACCCATCAGCTTGAATTAGGATGTCACAATGGTAATTATTGTACATACATCTTCATTGTGTAAAGCTATTAGTCACTACAAATCACAGTTCTCTTTATTATTTTTCCTATAATATTATCTTTACAGTATTCTAAGTGGCTTTGAATTAATGGTCTCATGTTCAACTACACATATTAAATTTGCTGTTCCTCCACATAATTGGATGTTGGCTATATGTAATCATGAATTATTTATATGATTTATTTTTAAGTCAACTTTTCACAGCAGGAATGTTTTTGATAATGTTCTAATTAAGTACAGAATATGGGCTTAGTATTTTCTTTTTCTTTTGATCATTCTTTTTTGTGGAAGTTTTATAGAGGAGAAAAAATCTGTCATGGGTTTGTCTCATTTGTAGTATTTGTCTCATTTGTAAAGTATCTCCAAATGTCTAATGTTAATTAATTAACGTCATCCTTATCAGATAGAGTAGACTAAGGACATGTTTTAAAAAGGAAGAAAATAATATTTTTGTTCAATCTGTTTATTTGGTGCACATAGTAAATATCTTTAATAGTTATGAAGTTAAAGGTTCTATCAAGGTATGGTAAGTATTGGAAGTAATTTCAATTGAGTTAAGAAGGGAATAGAATAAAAATAATTTAAAACTGGTTCACACCAGCAATTCTTTGCGCACTATTAACTGCTAAGATCTAGTCACAAAACATTATTCTGAGGAGAAAAGGTTTAGTGAACCCTAGAAATTGGATTTGATTTATGCCAGAAAATCTGCCTTTTCACTGCTTGAGATTTCTATGGAAGGAAGCCACAGTCTTTTACCAAATGGTTTCTAAGGTAACATCTTATAGCAGAGCATCTGAAACCAATTTGGTTGTTAATGAGAAATAGTTCTCACGGTGGTGGGAAAGTGTGGAGTGAAAGAAAGGCTTCAAGATTTGGCAGTGTGTCTGTAAAGGCATTTAAATAAATGTGTGCTGCTGCTCTGCTTATGAAATTTCTACATGAATTACACATTCATAATTGCCTTCCAAATGTATAGGTCTCTTTCCAGATTTTATTGATAGATTCTGCATGATTAAAATATTTGACTACTACAGATGAATAATTTAAATAGCTGGCACTTTTCCCGTGGAGATCTCTTTACTATTGCTAAAAAAAATTTGCATTTTTGAGGTGGTAATTATTTACGCTGCCACAAATCCATTAGTGAATTGATGCCATATCAGAGCAATAGCATCCCACTGATATCAGGTGCCACTTGCAGACTTTCTGGCATCGCCGTGAGACACTTTCTGAGAAGTTACTCTTGCGTCTACTCTCTGTCTAAGGTTCTGAGGAGATAAATGGTGGGTCAGTGAACAGAAATGTGTGGTCATTTTACAGTAGATGTTCTGAATATCCTTTGCAGTCAGAGCCTCTTTGGGATGGAGGGAATAGAGTGCTTCTGTCAACAATGGCTCATTGCCATTTCTTCCTTCCTCTCAGGAAGAGAGAAAACCAGCAATTCTGGCTTCCCTTTCCCTGGATGCATAATAAACACGTAATGGCTCTCTCCTACCCTCTTGCCTTGAGGCAAGGCTGTATTCCTGCATTTTGTATCTTGGTGCCTGTGGAGACTTGCCTGAGTAGAATTGCAGAGTTTAAAATCATGCTTGGATACTTTTTTTGCTCGTGTTACTGAATTCTGTTAGTGTGTTCTGAGTTGCACGGGGTAAAACAGTCCCAGAGTGGCACCTTTGCACTAAGCAGTGGGTCGCATTTAGCAGACAAACAAGCAAACAAAAGATTAAGACAGAGAAGCATTACCAAAATAAAACTTACATACTAAAAAACTTAAACCATTCATAATCCAAATAACTTTTACAGAGGCAAGAGAAACTGGCCTTAAATGACTGGATTTTAGATAAACTGTGTGCTGCTCTTGTTCTGAGCAATTATAAACCATTGATTATATAATGGGAGTCTGCTTAGTGTCTTTCGATTATTGTTCATGGTGTTCTACCAGTATTTCCAGAAGCCCATTGTCTCCATAGGCTCCATTCCCTCAGGAATAGCTGCCCTGTTTTATATACGCATTGGTGCCAGTCTTGTGCTCTGAATAAAATATCCAAGTTATTTTGTAAAAGTAATTGGTATTAAATCTGGATCTCTTACCTAAAATTGGTTCTTCTAGTTGCCCCGTGAAAATTGTTAAGTGTAGTAAGTGCATAGTGAGGTTGACTTTGGGAAGTTGACAGGGAGGTTGACAGGGAAGCCCTGCACTCTTGAGAGAGAGAGGGTCCTTGAATACTTTGTTACCAGATGCTGCATGGGATTTTCAGAGTAACTGACCCTGTTAGGATAAAACTATGGCAGTTTACCAGGGCAGTAAGAACACTTGGGTTCTAGTGCTGTGGTAGTAGAAAGTTAGTGTGGCATTATCGGTTTGTCTGAGAGCAGCTGCAGGGATGGTGTTGGGGAATATAACAGAAAGAAGGGCTCCAGGAGAAAAGTTCATGGAGAGGGTCTTTCTGATCCTTTTTTGATTGGCTAGGACAGAACTCTGGTTTTTAATTTGAATAAAAGCGTTTATTAAGTCAAATTATTTAACTGCTGCTGCTAAATGGAGAACTTGTTTTGCTCCATCCCTTGCCTGAAATGGGTTTTCCTCTCTGAGGAATTATTCAGGTTCATGAATAATTCTGAAATTGTACCCTCTTTTTTTGGCT
>VZUA01025469.1:68196-87968 GCA_013401035.1 Horornis vulcanius | reverse complement strand
CAAAGCAAATTGCTCAAGAGAAAGCATGCAAAATATCTCACTGCCAAAGGAAAACTGCATTTTAAAAGACTATGAGAATTTTATTTGCACCTTGGCACCTTCAAGCATGCCTATCTTATCACACTGGTTTCCAGAAACCTATAGGGATCTCCAGGGAGAGCAGCTGGTAGCAGGTTCAAGCAGCAATGTACAATGTCACTTGTGCTACCTGCAGTTGGTGTGGTGACAGAGCTGCAGCAGAGCAGCACAAACACAGCCCTCCCAGCTGCCCAGGAGTGAATCCCCACATCAATCCATGCAAAACGAGTACTTACAGTTCAGAGGAGCCAGTTGTGGTTGAACCCTGAGTCCCCTTGCCAACCTGATCCTTCTTCTTGCCCTTCTTCCGTCCACGGTAGTAGGACCGCTCTCGCATTGGAAGCCACCGCTCAGGGTCGGGAGTCACCTTGGGGTCGTAGTTCTTCGGCAGCTTTCCTGAAGAACATCCAGTGCCAGGAAATGAGATTGGAGTCAACACAATAGAGGCATCATCAAGGGACATGCACGGGATGTCAGTAGCTGAGCAGCATAAAGAGACTAGCAACTGCATCATCCTATCAGGATGTTGCTCTAGTTTCTGAGAAAAAATGCCCCAACCAACAAGCTATCATGAAGATGCAGGTTCCCAGAGACCCAGTCCTAGCAAAGGACTCTAGCTCCTAGGGACCTGGAGGCTAGCTATTTGAAGAAAGAATTTGGAGAACTCTCTGGAGCTGTGCTCTGTCAACAGCTAGGAAATACAACTTACCCTTCTTTTTTTTCTTCTTTTTCTTCACTTCCCCTTGTCTGAAAGGAAAACAAGACACTGTGACATAGGAGAGTCAGAACAGACAAGTCAACTAAAAACTAGCTCTGGAAGAAGCTAAACCATTCCCATCTCTCTAAGAACTTGGTCTGCTTCTACATAAATCTCCTTGTGGTTAAACAACAGGCTTTCTTTCCAACCAGCCTGCTTCTACAGCACTGTCTTCACCACACCAGGTGTGGTTCTTGAACCACCCCAAAGCAGGATGCACCAGAGCTATAGCAATAAAATGAAATAAAAAATACAGAAGCCTGCTTTACCCTTGCTCCTTCTGCTGGTTGTCTCCAGTGAGCTTCCCAGCTTTCTTCCGAACATAGGTTGCTCCATGGGAGTTCTCCAGCGCATCAACATCTACTTTCAGTGACATGGTGTCTGAGGAAGGCAAGTGTTTGCTAAGACTGCAAGGGAGGAGTTCAGGGATGCAAACCAGCAAGCATAAGCACCCATGTTCTTCAGGACAGCAAGAGGCAACCTCAGCTTGAATAAATTCTGTTACCAGACAGGCCTATGGGGCTATTTCCATCTCTTCTCACTACCTTCTTACACAAGTTGGGATGAGCTGCTTAATTGCCTTCTGCCTCATTTTTCCTTCTTAAATACGGGGACACAGGGAACAACTTCCTGTGAAAGTGGCTCAGGTGAAAAAAGCAGTATGTGAACGAGATTTTGGGTAAGCAAGAGCCATATTGTATCAGTCCTGCATTACTACCACAGGTTTAAGATTCTGGCAGAAAAGATGGAGGTCTTCTTATTTTTAGTTCCACCTTGTCTTATTAATTCTCAAAGAGAAGGAGGCCAAAGATAAAAGGGTTCTGAGATATCACAGTAATGAAGCCAATTAGAGACCTAATGTAGCTCCAGACAACTTGACCTCGATATGTAGCTGTTCCAGAGAGGTTCCTTGCCTTTCTTCAAGTAAGACTGGGTCTGAAGTCCCACACAGCTGAAAATCCAAGGAAGCAATACCCAAACACCTCTTTCATCACCATTAAAAGGATACACTTTAGCTTTCTCAGGGTCAACCAGGGAATAGGCAGAGATGAGCTGGGCCAGAGTATGCACATCTTTTGGGTTTTGCCTTTGTAAAGGAAATAAAAAACAAAACAAAACAGAAAAGGACCAAGTTACCAATGGTACTCATCCCAAAGAATGGTAACACCACACAGTGCTTGCTGCTGCAGCACAGTTGGTATCTGTGGGGACAGGCATGTTAGTACGTGCCTGTTAGCATACCACCAAACATCACCGGTGTAGATAAAGGGATGTGCAGACAACTTCACAATTTCATGAAGCAGGCAACAGAAGAGGAAAAACCCAGCAGCAAAGGCAAGTTAACACTCCCCCCAATAAAAGATCCCATTAAGTGCGCAACAGAAACTAAAACCTAGTCGTCCATGTTTATGTTGCACTAGAAAAAACTGCATTCCAGTCCCCAAAGCAATGTTCACTGCACACAGGAAGCTTCTGGGATAAATCTACCAGGTTTTCAAGTGAACATCAATTATAGATCAGATTAATTATCTCCCCTTCTTCCAAAATACAGCCTTGCATTGAAGCCCCTGTGCAAAGAGCAACTCTAAAGGACAGTTATAGTCAATCAAAATTGTCAGACACTGCCTGCCCCCAGACAGCTTGCAGAGGACTCTGGGTGGAGACCTGCTGCTCAGTAACCACCCAACTCACTTCCAGAGCTCCTCCAAGTCGCTGATTGCTTCCTTCTTCCTGCCATGCTTTAGTTTGAAGTTGGCAGCTTCCCTTATCAGTGACAAATGGACAGGAGACTTTGGCTGAAAGACACAGCAGCCATGATTACTTCCTTATTAATCACAGCATGGAGCCCAGCTCTAGCTGGCTTTAATGCCCCTGAGGCTTGGCCAAGGAGAACTGAGTTAACATTCTGTCATGCAGAAAGTAGATCACCTCTGCACTCTGGGAAGTGAGCAAGAACTGCATGGGACAAGGCAGCTTGCTGCTCCACCATGTTTTCCCATCAGGGCTTCAAAAGTCCTGATCGCTACATTTAGGCATTCATTGATGCCACTCTCCTAATCTAACAGGAGCTGCTGCTCCCTGTTTTTAACACATCTAAAATAATAAATTATTGATAAATGCTCACAAAACAGGAGCTCATGTGTCTCCAAACTACCAAATGGATAACTGCTACACATCAACAGGAAAAGCTGAATTGGACTAGCTAGAAAATCCAGGACAGATCCTTGCACATTAGCACCTCTGGTCTGACTTGCCTGGTATTGCTGATACCACTGGATAGCCTGTGTGAAGACTTCAATTGCACTGTCGATATCCTCTTCATGACTGTACATTGTCACCAACGCAGACACCTGCAAACATTCAAGAACAGTATGTAGCAGATCTTCATGCAAATTGTCCATAGGCAAAATCTAAGGAGTTAAATGATGGGATTTCCCAAAAGCAGGGTCAGTGTGAGCTTTCTGCTCTGTCCCTAAAAAACAGCTGTGGTAACAGGCAGGATACCCAAGATCTTCCTACCCAAGTCACTCGCAAAGAACATCCCCATCATCTTTTTCCTATGGCACAAGCCTAAGATTGCATTCACAGAAGGAGGCTTTCTGCCTTGGCACTTTATTTGCTTATCACAGGACTCAGTTTCATTAGAAAAGCTTTTTCATCCCCCATTCTCTATCCCAACAGCTATGAAAAAAGAAATCAGCACTGAAGAGTTTATAAGGATACCATCCATTTTCTGACATCCCAGCAACAAGTAGAGGTGACCCAGGGCATGGAGCTGTTATTGTTAACTGCCCCTATAAATTATTTTGATCATTCACACTTACACTTGAAACAGACCCACAACTATTAGCCCCTGTTCAAGATGCTTATGCTGAACACGTGAGCATTTACAAGGCCATCAAGCTTTTCTGAATACCAGGTGGATAAGCAAGCAGACCAGGGTGATGCTGCAGGGATGGAACACAGCACTATCCTCCTAAGGCCTGCTGTCCTAAAGCTGCTTCGAAAATGTCCCAACAGTACATACCAGCAACCAGCAGCTGCTCCAGTCATGTTATGCAAGTAAATCCAGGCAACATGCAGGACTCAGAGATTACCAGGGAGTGGGAACATAGGCACAGAGCATCCCTCTGACAGGCAGAGTACTTCTGTGGCTACATTCAGGCTACCTGAAGCAAGTTACAATACCACCTTTGTCCAAGACAAGATGATGGGCTCAGAATCCCTGCAGATACTCAAGTCAAGTGGAAACCATGGAGAAGAAGCAAAAAGGAGCAGGCAGTGCAAAGCTCTCCTACAAGGGAAAAACCTTACACAGTTCAGACAGAGTTTTGCTTACCATACCAGGCTTGTGCTGCAGTTCTTCTATGCTCCTCAGGATCATGCAGGCTTTGGTGACACTGCCTGCAAGAGAGACAAAGAAGAACACACTCTGAATGCCATCACAACACCTGGTCTCACCAGTGAACTTCAAGCCAAAAGTAAACAATGGGGACAGAAAATTCCCCTTCTCACATCATCTCCCCCATTCCAGGAATTATGGACAGGCTTCCACACAATGGACCTTTCTGCTCTTGCCACATCCCGCAAGGGGTCAGGAGCAAGCTCTGGCTACCAGGGAGCTCTCTTCAGGCTCGAGCCTGTGCTGCCTGACTGACTGCACACAGGAATGGTACCATTATGGAACCTCGCACTATTCCCAAAATTAACCTGCCCCAGAAGAGGTTCAGCCCTATTATTCACAGAGACTGTGGGTGTTTCTGCCAGCAATCTGTGGAGCCTGCGTATCCAGATATTAAGCTATCAGCATTATCCTGCCATAGCTAAATATATGTATCACCTGACCGAAAGTATCTCTGCTCTGCACCCCTGTCATAACAGTGACTGCAGCAAAGATTGCCCTGAAGTCTGGTTTTCTTACCCCCTGTACCATTATCATGTGCAGACACTTCCCAACAAAGGAGGACACTAGATACCTTGAGCAATTTTTAGCTGGGCCATCGTCAGCTTGATCTCAGCTGCATTGGCAGGGTGCTGGTCTGCAAAGTCCTGAGAGTCAGAAGAAACAACAATTCAACTTGTGTGTGGGCACCAGGCTGCTGCTTTGGTGAATCATATGTCACGCTCAATCACAGCAAGCTGGCAACAGCCAAAGGAAGCTTTCCAGCATAGGCAGGCTTCAGCACACAGCAGAGAAGGACCCCAAGTGTGCCCTTTCAGATTTCTGTCCCAGGCCACTCACTCCCTCCAAAGAAGGGTGTTGCAAACTGCTTGTAAGCAGAGCAGAAAAGCCTACTGCTTACCCTAGAAGTCTACTACAGCTTCCTAAGCATAAAAATCAGAGGTGTAAAGGAACTATGTCTCTTCAAAAGCAGAATTGTTCAATTGGGTGTGAAGGTTTTCCAGCAGCATTAAACCAAACCAAAACAAGGAGTTTTGGAATTTAAATTTAAACCCTGGAAATTCAAACCAAACACAACAAACTAAAGGAAAACAGCACAGGAGAACACAAAGCACGAGTTTAAATGGCACTTGGCCAACTTCCTCTTGTTACCTGCAGAAGCCCTACGGCCTTTGCATGCTGCTTCTCACGACACAGCTGGGCTGCCTGGATAAGCACAGGGAGCAGGTGCTCAGGGCTCTGGGACTGCAGGCTTGCTGACAGCTTGCGGCACTGATCTGCCTGGAGTGGAAAGAGAGAAAACACTTTTCTCAGCCTCTGAGAGCACCTTACACAGGGCTAAGAAACCAACAGTGTCTAAGAGTCAGTAGTCATGACTCCTCTGAAATGAGTACACAGAACCAAGAAGTCCTCTTAGTGGCACTTCAGATACAACTAAGAACCCCCACACCCCTTTTGTTTTCTAGTTATCTCCACACCATCCTCCTTACAGCAATACCTAAGTCACTAAACAGATAGTTGTACTTTTAGGGATGGCTTTTGTTTTTCTGCTCACTTATGTGCCTAAACCAAATGGTCTTATCTTCTGACATAGAACAGCTGCATCTCCATTTTTGCCCAGTCCAATTCCCGTGGATTTAATCCGTAGCTACTTACTGCAGGTCAGTTTCCCTTACCTGGTTAGTGTACATTGCAAGCAAAGCTTTGTTGAATTCAATCGCCTGGAGCTGCTTCTTGGAGAGTTTATGCTCAACACCTTCTGCATTGGTCAGCTTCACCTTTTTCTTTGAATCAAAGACATTTTGGTCCTGGGGAAATTGCACATTATGAGAAGATTTCACTCCTTTCCTCGAAGAAGAAAAGGTCCCTGAGTCTGCAATTTAACTAATGTTTAAGAAAACACCTTTACTGATTATCCCCTCTCTCCTCAGAGGCAGAGAAGCAAACTGAGTAACTACAATAAAAGCTGCAAGGTAATTCTATACCTTATTAATTGTGATGATATTATTTGCAATGACAGCAAGGAGTCCTACATCTGTTGGCCTGTAGATAAGAAAAGCAGAAAGCATACTGTTACTGAACAGCAGTCTCTCTAGGGGCAGTTAACAATAGAAGGCTAAGCATTTGTTTTAAAAAACCTCTTACTTCAACTTGATTATTTGATTGTAGAGCTGTAGAGCATCCTCTGTACGGCCCTGCAGTTGCATGATATAAGCCATTTGACCATGAATAATAGCCAGTTCAGCCTCAATGTCTTCCTCTGTCACATCCTGATGGAAAATCAAAGTAAAAAGTAAAAAGCTGTTATCTCACCTCTCTTTCCCTGGCTTCAGCACACTGCTGGCAAATGTCTGTGAGCATTCCAGGGCAGTATTAGTGGCAAAGTGCCCCAGCTACCACAGATGAGGGTTGTAGCCACAGCACAAATAGAAGCATATCTGAGTTAAACTGGGAGAAAAGAAAGCTTCACCTACCCCAATGAGAATCTGAAGATTACCTTAACTTGTACATTCAATCTACCCCTCTGCAATGATGGGTTACAAATTCCCTGTTTGTCACCATTCACTCAGCATGTTCATTCCTAGCAGGGGTAGGTCATAGGGAGGTTTCAGACAACCTGGATCCTTCTACCTGCATCAGAACAGGCAACTATGCAAGGAGTATAGCAGCAAACAGCTTGCAGTGTCAGCTGTCCTCCTGCAACAGCCACGATGGCTGCCCCAGCCTCACAAGTTGGTACCAGCAGAGCAGCCCTGGCTCTCCTCTGGCTCTCTGCACTTTGTGACTGCACCCTTGCTCCCGCTGTTGCAAAGCAAACACTCTCCAGAACAACATCAGGAACTTACAGAGTCTTCAGACAGCGACTGGCGGCACAACTCTACAAGGAAAAACAAATTGAACACAATTTAGAAGGCTTTGGGGGGGGGAAAAAACAGGCAAGAAGCATGGGGGAACGTGGAACTTCTTCATGTATCCCTGAAACTTCTGCAGCACTACAAGGGCACAGCAGACTACCAGTTTGATGATGGATGGGACTAAGCATGAGAGAGGGCAGACTACAAGATGCAGAAGAACTATCAAAAGCACAGAAGATACTGTCCCTCCCAGATACTCATTTTCTCTCCTGAGCAAACTTCCTTAGACCTAGCTCCTGATCTTTACGATAGGGATCACTCAGCTGCAACTGCTCACTGGTTCTGTGCGTTAAGCACTGCAAGCTGGTGATATTCAGCTTACATCACCCTTTATGGGGCAGCAATTCTGTGGGTTTTCAGTGCCCATACTAGTCACTTCTTCACTTTCTCATCCCTCACCAGAACATCACTTGTTTGCTTTCCAAAGGACTACTATTGAAGGACATAGGGTCAAGTTGCACATGCTTATCAGTTGTATGGGACACTTGTTATTCCTTATCAAAACTGGGACAGAACTGACCTATTTATCTGCAATAGCAATTAGATTAGACAGAAACTAGTCCTTCTGAGTTCTCTCCCCAGGATTTTTTTTAAACACACAAAATCCCCCTTTTACCCCATAGAAAAAAATCCTCTTTACTAAAAAGCTCATTTACTGGCTTGTACTAATCCATGCCATGAAGTATCTTGAACTTTCATACCATGCTTTTAAATACATACTCATGCTAACAAAACTGGAGCTAGAATAGACGAGACATGTTTATAAAATTACACTCACATCTACTTCCTCCTTCAAAAAAATGCACAAAGTTATTGAATACAAATCAGGGGGCTGTAGGAAATCAGGAGATGGTACATGCTGCATGGCTCTGGAAAAGAGTTGCAGAGGAACACTTCTCCAAAAACACCAGCTTTGCAACAAATCCTACTGCTGGTCAGTTTTTAAATTCTCAAAACCCTTTTTCCTCTGATTTGTGTCTACAGAGAGCAAATAACTACTTCTACCACACAAAGCTTCCCTCTCACCTCACCAGGCTTTTACCTTCTGCTTTTTGTAGTTTTTTCATTGCTTCATTCAGCTTTCCTTGCCCAATCAATGCACATGCACTGTTATAACACAGTTCGTAGGTAGCTTCTCGAAGGCCTAAATCCTCCTAGCATGAAAAACAAATATAACATTGCATAAATACCAACTAATCTGTACAGAATTGACAGGCAACAAAGACAAACCATAGTCTTCCTGTATATTCAAACTAATCCTTGAAAAATAAATTTAAGAAGCAAATTTAATAGGCCACACACTTGACAAGTAAGTTGCAGCACAAAGGATCTTCCCTCACGCTGCACAAAGTCAGTGGCAACAGACAAGGCAGGAAGCAAACTCCAGCCTGAACCTGGGGAACTACTTAGGTGGGTCTAAGAGGGCAAGTAAGAATTGCAGCTCTAGAGGACTAGAAAGCAGATGCACAGCACTGAAGAGAAAGCTGAGGATGCTGTGCAACCTTCAAGGACAAGGACTTCTAATCAAATGTCAACATTACAATCTGCAGTGTTCACTAACAAAAATATTCCCAAGCATGGCTGGGTGACCAGAGCAACTAGCTTTAACCCTGGACAAGAGGGTAATGAGAGAGAAAAATGCTAGTCACCAGAGGTGTTCTGCTAATGCAGGTTCAGAAAAATCTACTTCCTGCTCTGCTGTGACATCTAACAGTACAAGCTCTCTAGAGATCAAAGGTGAAGTATAATTCATTAACAATATCAGCATTTATTCCTCCACACAGGGAAAACCACTACGTGATCTTCTACACGCTCTGAAATCTTTATGAGACAGGAACATATTTCTGTCCTGTTCAGTATCTACAATTCCAATACAATTTGTATCCTTTATTCCTTGGCTCTCACTCTAACACCCATAGACATACATACTCACTTACTGGCACCACCTTCTCCCATGTGCTTTGTGCTGCCACAACAGCAGAGAGGTTGGTTTTTCTCTCCTCCTCATACTCATCCTGGGAGTTGCGGATGAGATCCCTGTACGCGGCCAGACAATCGTCATAACGCTCCAGTCTGTACAACTGAGAAAGGAAAGGGATTAGCCCTCAGAACAGTATTATTCTGTGCATGCTGGTAACTACAGCCTCCTTCCTCCCTCCCCATGGACTGGGAGTAGCAGAGCATCATATGTTTTACGCTGAACAGTACTAACATTTGCATCTACCTTTAAGGGCAAACTATATAGACTACACTTTCAAGCACTCAAGCAATGACACCAGATACCTGCACAAAAATGACACAGCTCTTACTCCTAAAACAGCTTCTTTAAAAGCAGCAGTTTACTCAGTTTTGTCCTCAAACAGCCTTCTTCCAAATTAGATCGCCCCTCTAAGAAAGAAATTAAATGAATGGTCTTTCATGCAGCTGAAAGAAGACAGCCAATTCTTCACAAAACTGTTCTGATCAACCAGGAAAAAAATGACAGGAAAAAGTATAACTTCTTTTCTGCATTACGTTTAATGCCTGAGACATCAGGCCCCACAAACCATTCCTGAACAGGTATCTAATGCAAAGAGATGTCTGAACCACAAAAAATCCCATCAATTCTTCCTCAACCAGATGGCTAACACGAGGCCAGACCCAGGAAGGGAGCAGAAGTCACAGATGTATTGCTTTGGTTCTGTGGGAATAAGATGATGACTCTGCTGCCAGAAACAGGCAACTGAAGCTCCAAAGAAGTTTGAGCAGTTGCAACCATACCTGTCCTTACCTTCAAGCCAAAGAAGGAAATTCTGTCCCCATACTTGCCCCCCATTAGAGGAGGGACAAGGCATCCAGCATATGAAACTCCCACCAGGAAGAAAAGCTTGTAATTACCACTTGTCCGTAAAGCTCCTTCAGTTTGTCTGTCTGCTGACTGGCACTCTGAATGGTCTTGAGAGCACTTTCGATACGGTTCAACCTGTACTCACAGTAGGCCTTCTCAAAGGCAATAACATCACTGCAAGGACAAGACAAAGGCTGACAGCATGCACTAGAGTGCATTTCCATTCAACAGCACTCACTCACATATAACCAGCCCTCATCAGTCACAGACTGCTACATAACCAAAAATCCGAACACGTGATCTTAGATTACTGAATTATATATCTGTTGAGCACTGAAAGTATCTTCTATCTACCTGGTGTTCAACAGAGAAAGCATATCAAAACTTCATCCAAAAAAAAAAAAAAAAGGTTCCTTTTTAATGGCATTTCCACACACATTGTATTCCAAATCCTCTCTGCTCCAGACTACCTACTAATTATGATAATCAAATGCTTAAAAGATAAAACAATAGCAAACTTCATTAAGGAGAAGGCATTACATTGCAATGAAATATTGTAACAGCAAACTTTTAAAGACAATCGATTTACAGAGAGAGAGAGAGAGAAGAAAAAGCGTTAAACATAGTCCTGCTTACAGCAGGCCGGTACCAAGACAAAGGTAACATTAACCTATTTGGAAACATCATTGCAGCGAAACCACAGCAAAAGGGTTTGCTTCTGCCAACGTAAAATTGGCTTCAAAGCAAGCTCACACCAGCAGGGAAGCATTCTTGAAGCAGAGCCTTGAATGCTGCGTTCCACCTACCCCCTGAGTTACCACTTAGGCCAAAGGAAAATTAATCACCAATTCCTTTAGTTCATGGCTGGGGGCACTTATTATCAGCTTTACTTTGCCTATTTAAAATGATCGATTCAACTGAGTATTAAGAAGTTTGAAAATTAATGGCATTTAGAATTAAAGCAAAGCAGCCTCAGTGTAGGATAGGAAAACTTCAAGACAGACCAAGAACCACCACTTTCCTTGCTCAACAGGACATAGAAACAGACACACAGTAGAATGAGATGAAAGAAGTTATAGGAAGGACTCTGAAACCAGTTGAATACAAAAAAAATATTCCTCTTCCTCACCATATAATAAAATAATAAGCTAAAAAACTTGAATCAAATCCCTTTTGTCCCAGGAAAGAAGGAATTGGTAAACACGGTAATTTACATGTTATCCAGATGCAAACAAAAACAACGGTATGTTCCATCACACTGATAACTTCAACACACCTTTCTGCTAAGTTCCTTAATAAGAACAGTATCTGAAATACAAAAATTTTGCTGCCAGCCAGTTCTTGGGTAGCACTTTTCATCCTTATTGCTGCACAAAGAACATCCTTACGAGGAACAAAATTAGAGTCTTAGGGACACAAATGGGAAGCCTGACTTGTTCTCAAACACAATTTATCTCCAAGGTCCTGGTTTTGAGAGGATGCACAAAGAGCTTGCTTCACCCCAAAAGCTGAGGCAGTCCCTTCAGGCTGGCAAAGCAAAGGACCCCAAAGGAGCCATGTGGTGAGAAGCCAAGCAAAGCCAACAGCTCGCTGCCACCAACAAAGGCTTCTCCTTTCTCTCCCGGAGAGATCTGTGCCCTTCCCTTGTAACAGCCATGCTACCCAGTCACATCTACAAGCAGAATCAGCATGTGAAGGTGGCTGAAAACACAGTTAGGGACAATCCCTTCAACAGTAACAGCAAGATGTTAGACTGCCTCAAACTCAACCAGACCCTGTCTGACCCCCTGCCATAAATAAGTGAGAAGACCAACCCTAATGTCTCTGAGAATATCCTGATCTTTATTTTGCTGTCTTATTACTCCCTTCTACTGAAGCTGTAGCAGCTTCTCAAGGACTCAAGAGTTTCATATTTTGTGGAGCACAGCAAGACACAACTCACCTGGTTAACAGTTTCGTGTGGGTATTGATTACACCAAGGGCTTCCTTGAAGTTCCCATTCTGGATAAGACACACTACTTTACACTGAAGTGCAGTCACATCGTCTTTGTTGATCTGCAGTACTGGAGGAGAAAGCAGTTTCAACACAATGATCCAACTCAAACATACTCAGGCTTTGTAAGAGACTCATATTATTAGAGCTGCAAAAACCCACCCTAGAGAGTGGTCACATCCACTTAAAGCACCCTGGCATGGCTTGCTTTGGCTCAGATCATGAAACAAACCCCATCAGGATAAAACAATCCAGCATAAATCCTGAACTTACCAGATGCATGCATTGTGCTAACATGTCTGGAAGAGAGCTGCACCAAAGGGGCTACAGACACCTGGGAAAACCTTTCCTCGGCATTTCACTTCCAGGCAGAGAACACACTGCCAAGGCCCCAGTGCCATGTACAGGATATCAGGAAGGAAAACAGCTGGTACAGAAGAAGAGTGTGGCTCTTGTCAGGGAGTCATTTCACACACTCAAACTTTCTGCCAGTGGATGACAGTGAGGGAGAACTAGAAGAGAGGCATGGGTTTTGCGATTTGGTTTTTCCCATGGCTACCAGCTTTTCCAGGGCAGGAGATGAATCTTTACTGTCTACCAGCAGCAAAACCAGAACTTTTAACCACAACGTGCCTTATACTGCAACCCCGTTTTGGATGGCAAACCACCAAAACAACACATCTAAACACGAACTCTCCGTTTCGAGCATGTTATTGCTCCCAAGTTGGTTAGTACATATGCACACCACCACTTCTCCAGTTCCCGGAGAAAAAGCCCTCCTTCCTGCCATGATCAAAACGGAAGGAACACCCACAAGTAACTCCGAAGGTTTGACCCACAGCAAGGGATGCGTGATACAACACAAGCACCCGATGGTCGTGGTACAGCAGCGGAGCCTGGGCCCCAGCTGCCCCTCTTCCACCCCAACACAGTAAGATCCCCGGAGCCTTTGCCCGCAGCCCTGCTCCGGGCACAAAACCTACGGACGGACACCACTCGCTCCCCGCCACACCGCAGCGCCCCTCCACAAGGCCACCGCGCCCGGGCAGAGACCACAGACCCGCGGGGCGGGGCCGGCACTGTCGCCGCACTCACTCTTATTGACGGACTTGAGTGCGCGGGCGAAGTCGCCGTTCTGTCCGCAGCGGTTCACTTCGCTCCACAGCCCCGCCGCCGCCGCCGGCCCCGCCGCCGCCGCCATCTTGGCACCGGGACCAGACACACGTCGCGGAGGCGGCGCTGCGCCGGAAGCGGAAGCGCCGAGCGGGGCCCCGCCCCCGGCAGGAGCCGGGCTCTTCCGGCAGCCCCGCCCTGCCCGGAGCCGCGCCTGGGCCGGGGCTCTGTGATTGTCTCACACCTCCTAGCCCGGCGGGCGTGAGGTGTAACAGGGCCCAGTGCGGGTTCTGGACAGCCCCGGAGGTGTGTATAGACTGGGAACGAGAGGCTGGAGAGCAGCGCAGCAGAAAGGGAGCTGGGGGTGCTGGTCCATGGCAAGTTGAATGTGAGTCACTGAACCCTGGCAGCCAGGAGGGCCAACCCTGTCCTGGGGGGCATCAGGCACAGCCAGGGAAGGAAGAGGATTGTCCTGCTCTGCTCTGTGCTGGGGCGAGTGCTGGGAGCAGTTCTGGGTGCCACAACATAAAAAAAGACATTGAGCTGTTAGAGAAAATCCAAAGAACAGTGAAGGGCCTTGAGAGGAAGCCCTATGGAGTGCATTGTAGGCCACTTGGTTTGTTCAGCCTGGAGTAGAGAAGGGAGACCTCATTGTGGCCTTCAATGTCCTCGTGAGAGGAAGAGGAAGGGCAAGTACAGACCTCTTCACTCTGGTGGCAAGTGACAGGACTCAAGGAAACGGAATAGAGCTCAGTCAGTAAAAGTCTAGGCTACATATCAGGAAAAGGTTCTTCATCCAGAGGGTGGTCAGGCACTGGAACAAGTTCCCCAGGAAGGGGGTCACAGCACCAAGCCTGACATTCAAGACAGCCAAGAATTCAAGCTTTTGGACAATGCTGTCAGGCACATGGTGTGATTCTGGGGATGGTCCTGCAAAGGGACAGGAGCTGGACTTAGTCATCCTGATGAGTCTCTTCCAGCTCAGCATATTCAGTAATTCTGTTGATTTAATTTGCCTTCATGAAAATGATCTGCAGATGTAGCACCTTAGTTATTGCCACATAACTCCACTCCCCTTCCAATGTTTTGACCAAAGTGAGTGTGGAGAGGGAAGGGGTGATTGATCACCCCTAAAGGATTTTCCACCAACACCCATTACTTTCTTCTGCTAAAAGACTAGCATCAGTCATCTATTTTCAAATTTTGGAAATGTTATGATTACAAATACCACAAAGGCTGTGTGTTTTTTTTAAATAAAAATTGTAGAGTTATAAATATGTCAGAGGGTTAAGGTGGCCATCACTTTGTATAACACCACCAACATATCAGGATTTGGCTTTCAAACAGAAACTGAAGAAAAAACTGCCATGTGAGATATGACCAACAACCCAGTGCAACTTGGACACTGGAGCCTCTCTTTATAAAGCAGTCCCAGGTAAACTGGGACAAATACTCGCTCTGAAGGACTAGTGAGCAGTCTAGTGTCGCAGGAGTAACAACCATATTAAAGAAAGGAAAAAGAACACTACATACTTGAAACAAAATACTCTTTTTATTAGAGTATTTTTGATTAAACATACAGAACTCAAGATTGCTATTTAAAATTTGTATCGCTCAAAGTTTTTCTCTCTAGAAGGATGGTAACACAATCTCAGTGCATATTATATGGAAGGATCATACCTCTCAAGTGTCCCACTCATAAATCAGAACAATACTGCATGTACTTGGTGTGCAAGCAAGGATGGAGTGCTGTAATGCAATTAACAAACAAAAAATGCACCACCAATACATACACAGTCAGCTCCACAACAAGTGATCCAGCGAGTAGCATCACGTGGCTTCAGGAATGAAGAAAACAGTTCTTGACCATAAAGAATAGGTAACAGACTCATACTTGTACAAGTCCTAGGCATTCCTCTTTTGTAAGGACGGCAGAGGACTGCAACTTTAGCCACTGATTTGGAAGGTTTTTCTGAGGCCTCCATTGTACTGGGGGCATGGGCAGAAATCTTGCTGAAAAGGGGAAAGAAACACGTGATCCTACAGCCCTGTGCAGCTCCAAACACCTCCGTTGCAGGCAGGCTGATGAAGCACTTGCTTATGCTTGAAATACGTCTGCTGTGGACTGGCTTCTGCACTGGAGCCTTGGCACCTGCTTGTTCCTCTGTCCCACACACAAGACATCAACAAAGCAGTGTGTGGAGGCATCTACACCCCAGCTGCCCCCACCTACCAGTACCGATTCCTGGAGTACACCCCATTGCTATCAGACTTTATATATGTTCATAAACATTTATTAACATATTTATATGCAAACTTTGTACTTCATTTGCATCCGCACACAAATACTACAGCCAAGATCTGCAGTTCTGTGCCTGTTCATACTGTTGAGCAAAACCTAAGCAATTGTCAGTTTTCAGTTACATGTGGTTAAGTTTCATAGACTTACTTTTAAAGAATTGAAAAATACACTTTAGAAGTAAGTTTGGTCAAGGTCATCGCTGCACGAGGTACAGGCAAACCTGGTTAAGTGGTGCTCATCAACTGTGTTGTGATGGAATGTCCAAGGGCAGATTTCTTCAAATGAAAAATCTGGACAATTGAGAGGTATGCAGAAAACTTGTCTTAAATACTTGAAGCTACATGTGCAATCTTACAGAACACAAGCTACAGTTACAGACATAACAGTAAATCTTATTAACCAATAGTGCATAAGAACTTAAAAACAGTCAGTGAAATCAGTTCAGCCAATGACTTCCAAAAAAGTCGTGCCTCAGCTGCATTGAGGGGGGAAAAAAAAAAGAAAAAGGGGGGGAAACTCATTCTTAGGCAAGTTTAACATGAAGTTTTAATCTACCTTTTAAAAGCTGTTTTATTATATATTTGTATATATATGCTATGTATAAAATAAATTAAAAAGGGGGAGGAGGAAATAGCTTTGTATATGCTTCAAATTAACACAGACCAGTAGTTCCATAAATGAACGTTTTACCATCTTTGTGGTAAAGAGTTGACGTAAAAGTTCAAAACCATACAATACTTATAAATAGAAAGAGTTCAAAAGATATTTTTTTAAAAAATGGAATTTAAACATCATTTTCTCTTCCCCTACAATACACTTCAGTTTTGTATGTCAGCATCAATACATTTACAGAGTATTTGAATGTCACATCCACAGAATCTGTAACAAAGCAGGTAAAAGAGCTAATGGTGTTAAAATTTAGGACTTTTCTCCCAAATAACTCTACCTGCTTCTCAGCCTTCTCCTGAAGTGAAGGCGTCAACATTCATCACCCAGTCTGAGGTATGGGCAGAAGAAAATCTGCAACCGGTACTCTCCAACCCACCTTGCCTCTGCTAAAATATAGCAACAATCTATTGGTCTGGTACTTGGCAATGGTGGTGGACAATCTCTTACCTCCATTCAGCTTGTATATAATTTAATCCTGGTATTAAAAAAAATTGAAACATAGTATTAATGCTTAACTTAAAATGAAACAAAAAAAAAAAAAACAAACCCCACCAACAAAGTAAAACCCCACCAAAACCCCCCAACTTTAAATCTCTGAAACTATGTTTAAATGTTGTTCCTGGTTTAAAGCTTCACATAAAACATTGGACAGAAGGATGACAATTTTAAACCAAGAGAGCACCTAAAAACATACCATAGGTAAAAATGAAATCAGTCATCTCTCCACTTCATAAAAACGTAGAAACCCTGTCAGCAACAGTAGTACACTCAGAACGAACAACGTCAAAAGGAGCATCTAGAATACTCAAGAGGCTTGCTACGCTACTTCTCTTTATTGCCCATTCTCTCATTTGTATGGATGGCCACTGCATGACAAGATGCCTGTGGATAGTTCTCTGATCTTCCCTTCACCACTGCTGCCAGCTGAAGTCGTCATTGCTGCCAAAGACCAAGAAAAATCCTAGGATCGTGGCAAAGATGACTGTATTTCCAGTAAGAACGAGTGCACATGCGCCCCAGTAAATCTGTGAACAGGGGGAATTCAGTTAGACACATCTGGAGCTGAACACTAACAAGACAAGAGGCAACATCTTCTTGTCCCATTCTCGACAAAGTTCCGTAACATGTCCATGATGCAAGAGGCATCATTATTTGTGGTTACAACAAGCAGGCTGGGTTTACAATTACTTGACAAATTCACAGCCTGCCAAGCAGCACTGCAAGTTTCTTCTAGCTGTACTCAAAGCAGGCACAACTGGTTTGGTATGTAAAGTAAGGCTAGACAAGAGCATCAAACACATCTGCAGCCCAGTTATGCTGTAAGACTTTTTAAAACAGGTATTTAAGGTCTTCAAAATGCCAGCAACAAAAAAGGAGGTGGATGTTTTTACAGGAGAGTAAGCGGTGTGAGGCATTACTCAAAGGGTGTGAGGCATTCAAACTGCCCATCTGAGCTATTCTTGCCTAAAGACATTTACGAAAGTGCACTCCATGTTTTTTCACTTAGTAGTGCTTTCTGACATTCATACAAACAAAGTGAACTTTTAAAGTATTTTAGTGAAAAGCTGTGTACTAGGAAATATGTAATGAGAACTTGGAAGTTTAAGAAAATGACACCAATATCATTTACAGTGAGTACAAAGGTGCTTTTTTTGTTTGTTTGTTTATTCACACTGCTATAGCCCAGCCATTCCACAAATTGTCTTTGAAGTATTCTTTCCTTGGTTACTTCCCTGTTAAGTTTTCTCAGTATTTTCTGTCTCATTTTCTCCGCATTGCATTGTTAGGCTTTATTACATGACCATGTGACTTAACTGGCAATCACAATGTTCTGCCATGCTCCTATTTCTGTATTGATTTTTCTTGCAAAAAAAAAAAAAATCTTATTCTGGCTCTAAGAGTACGTAATTATAAGAGTTATTTAGTGCACGAAAGCTTTACCTTCAATAAACAAACAAACACATAGAACAAAGTTTTCTAGAAAAAAAAGGCAATCACAGGTTGAAATATTACTAACCAGTTCTGCTCTTGCAAACACTATGGGCAGCCCAAATGCTGAGACCACAATGCCTGTTGTAAGGAATATCGCCAGCTCCTTGCAGGCATTACTTGTAGCATCCGTGTCATCTACCAATCTTCTTGCTATGCAGTATGGGATAGGAGAAAGGATGTAAAAAAACAGAACAAACAATGGCCAGTACTGGCTGAAAAAGAAAGGAGAAGAAAAGTTTTAGTTATTTGGATTTCCTTCCTGCTCCTTCTAAAATCAATGCAAGGCATTTTCCTCATCCAGCATCCCCATTTAGGAAAGACACACAAGCCCAGAGAAGGCAAATCCTTTGCCTTGGAATGAGCTGACATTAATCCAACAGACCATGTGCTTGAGTGGCTTCAGCTGACCTCAACAGCAGCAGAGCTCACTAACAGGATATTCATAAAGCAAGATTTCCCTAAGCAAGCCTAAATCTAATGCAACCTCACAAGGTGAGCTTAACTCCAAGTTTATCCTGTCAGCTGCACTTAAAGACACACTCTGCAGCACCCCAGGTTAGATTTCTAGGCACAGAAGCACTCCAGATTAGATTTCTAGGCACACAGATGCAGGTGCACATTGTTTCAATAAAACTTCACTGCATTGTTTGAAGGGCAATTGCATAAGGGTCTCCTTCCCAAGGGTTTGTGTCACTAGCACTTGTTTTATAATGAAAGAAAGCTGGCCTAGGAATTCTAGTCATATATGTAGAAACTGCAATTCACAACCAATAACGGGTCTATTCACAGAATATTTGGTGTTTATTCAACAGTGAATAAATCAATTTAAAATATTTTCTGTAAAGTCAACATTGACTTGCAAAGAGTCGAAGTCACAGGCCTTACTATCTGATCACTTGGTCTGCGACTTTGTATCTCCTGAAAACCAAGGGATAGGAATCGATGTCAGGAAAGTACAGATAGCAGCTGCAATTACTGGAGATGCTACCTTACAAGTGTGGGACACAGCCAAGGATCCACCGGATAGTCACCGACAGCCCAGCTACCTCTAGGCAGCCACAGAAAATACAAATGCTTCCCTGGATAACACACACTTGCTGTCCACCCCGGGAGATGCTGCTGTCCGGCCAGCCACAGCAGGACACCAGTCGAGATAGTCAGGGCAATAAATGCATCCTTTCACAGTCTGCAGCCAGGCCTGGCAGTTTAACTTTTGCTGCCATTACTTTTTAGGATTACTTAAATCCTGGATGGTCTCTTTTTCTCCCCTCACCCCAATGTTTTGAAGCAAAAGCCAAAAAAGCCCAACCAACCAAAGAAAAAACCCCAATAACCCCACCCAAAAAACATGAGGCCCCTCCTACACAGAGAGGGCTTATCAATCCACCACTACGGACGCTGGACTCCTCTGAAGTTACAAGAGGAGTAATAAAGAAATAGAAGAATAGAACGAGAGTGCACGATACTTGTATTGGGGCAGGGCACATCCGAGCATCAAGAACATCAGTCCGACCGCTCCCCCAAAGGACAGGCTGATCAGCGCTACAACGAGAACAAATCGAACCAATATGAAGGGTGCACCGCACCGTACAAAACACCGACCGCCGCCCGCAAACGAACGCGGGGCTCGGCGCAGCCCCGGCTGCCCGGCGGAGCGGGGACACTCGGGCTCCCGCGGCGGCTCCCGGCCCCTCCCGCCCGAGGGCCCGCCCGGCCCCGCCCC
>VZUA01025469.1:18577-44578 GCA_013401035.1 Horornis vulcanius | reverse complement strand
TTGGGGCGGGCGGCGGCCGGACAGGAGCACTCGGCGGAGCCCGGCCGCAGCACCCACCGCCTGGCCCTGCGCCGCCCCCGGTGTCTGGCGCGGCGGGAGCCGCGGGGCCCGGCCCGGGTCACTCGCCTGTCCCGGACCCGCCTGGGCCCTGGGACCCCGTTGTCAGCACCTCCCAGCCGTCCTCCACACGGTGGGATCCTGCACCACACGTAGGGAAGAGCCCAACCGTCCCTTTGCCTGAGGAACGAGACCCCCCCAGCTCCGGGTTCTGCTTCCCGCTGCCCCAGCACCTCAGCAAAGAGCTTTAGTTTTTTACTGTTCCCTGGAGGGCTGCTTTGACAGTACACAGCAGAGGAGACTTTTTCACACTTGGGTGCTTACAGGTGTTCCTTTTCTCTTCCAACAGAATTACTGCCATGGCAACTCAAGTGCTGGGACAGTCTGGTGGGAACAGCCTCTTTCCCGGCAGTTCTAATATTGGCATGGCATTGTCCAATGACATGTATGACTTACAGGACCTTTCTAAAGCTGAGCTGGCAGCTCCTCAGCTTATTATGTTGGCAAATGTGGCCTTGACGGGAGAAGTTAGTGGCAACTGCTGTGATTACCTGGTTGGAGAAGAGAGACAAATGGCAGAACTGACAACAGTGGGGGATAGCAACTTCTCAGATAGTGATGGAGAGGGTATGGAAGATTCCCAGGCTGCAGAGAGTGACCGTGAGGCACCTGAAAGTGTGGAATTAAGCTCCCTTGAGGTTCCTAGTGCGGAAACTCAAGGTCCAGCTGCGTGTTCCCCTTCCAAGACTCCTAGTGTGGACAAAGATGTCTCAGTGGAAGTACCGGGTACTCCAGAAAGCACGGAGGACAAGTGTAAGAGCTTGAAGAGCAAACCATTTCGTTGTAAGCCTTGCCAGTATGAGGCAGAGTCTGAAGAGGAGTTTGTGCATCATATCAGGGTTCACAGTGCTAAGAAATTCTTTGTGGAAGAAAATGCAGAAAAGCAAGCACAGGTGAAGGAGTCTGATTCCTGCACTGCAGAAGAGGTGGATTTCTCTAAGGGCCCAATCCGTTGTGATCGCTGTGGCTATAACACTAACAGATATGATCACTATCTGGCTCACTTGAAGCACCACAACAAAGCAGGGGAAAATGAGAGAGTCTACAAGTGTACCATATGCACTTACACTACTGTCAGTGAATATCACTGGAAAAAACACCTAAGAAATCATTTTCCCAGGAAAGTGTATACCTGCTCAGAGTGCTCCTATTTTTCAGACAGGAAGAACAACTATATTCAACATATTCGAACTCACACAGGTAAGTTTTTTGTCTTTTTTTGACTGAAGTGCAGTAAGACTACTGAGAATCTGTGACGAATGAAGCAAGCAGAGTCTTTTTGCAAAGTTTTTTCTGTTCTGATAAAGCTTTGTGCTCACTTCTCTTGGTGCTACAAAGTTGTAGCCTAGTGGAATTTGGTTTGAACTCCAGTCTAGAGTCCTAGAGGACTGAGAAAATGTCAGGTGCCAAGAGGAGATGAAGGGCATCCTGTTTAATAATCTTAAACAATTTTTTTGAAGCGGGCATGACAGAGTGTGCCTATGATAATTGTCAGAATCCACAACACCAAAACCTGATGCAGTCTAAAACCAAAACAAGCAGGTTGACAAAAGGTGCCTGAATCCCATAGGTTGTTTTGAAAATGGTACCTTTAGACTGAGCTGAAACTTGACTATTAACGTAATTACAGAGAAGAAAGAGCTGATATATACATGCAGAGGAGTCCTCCAGCATCCACAAAATCAGAATAAGAGTTGAAAAGTGAATTAATTCCTTTTAATGCTTAGAGGCTTAGTTTTTTCTAGGGCCTGCATCGCTGCAGCAGCCAGAAGTAGACACATACTTCTCTTGCCCTGTAGGGAGTCGAGGTCGAGGGAGTCCCTCCTTCGAGGGAGTCTGGCCTGATTTCCTGACTTCTCCTAACCTTGGTTTGTAATTGGAAGGGACAGTGTGAGGCCCCTTTTTCCCCTGGTATATACCAAGTGGAATCAGGGGACTGCAGTGTTGCTGCTCTCCTGTGAGCTGGGATCGCAGGTGACTTAGGAAATACCTTGCTTTTTATCAGAGAGCCTCACCACCCTCTCACGTGGAGAGTTCTGATGAACCAAAACTCTTTTCGGCGAGGGGTTATCGTAGCCATTCACCTCTTGGGGCCATGGGTTCAGTTACTTTGCCTCCCGATCCCTTTTGTGGAAGTGAGAGGGCAATTCAGAGCTTCCTTGCTGCTTCTTAGAGCTTTTATTTCCACCATGTCAGGGCCCTTCTGTGGAGAGGGCCCCCTTGCTAACCATCTTCTAGCATGCTCACCTGACTTGGTTCCCCTTTATTGTAGACTGTGCTGGCTGAGCAAAACACTGGGGAATTTCTCCTTTAAAATCATGTTTTGTCACAGCAGTGGCACAAATGGTTTGGAGGTTTCGGTTCAGTTGTCTGCAGCTGTCTGGAAGGGGTGGGCACTCCCGGGCTGAGCTTGAGTTTAAGTGTGCAGGAGTTTGTGTATGTCAGCTCACTTTAGTGTCTGCTTTGCTGGGGCTGGGAGGGTCTGCTGGGAATTTTAGTACTTTAAGACATACTGTTCTCCTAAGAACAGCTGTGTGCTGTTGTTCAGAGGATACCATCAGTCTCAAACTGAGTCCTGTCTAAATATTTTTTTTCTAAAGATAAAGAGAGATAAGATAAGAAGATAACAGGAAAGAGAGCAGGTAAAAATGGCAAAATAGTAGGAAAAAGCCTAAATTAAACACGTGTGGAACTCCTGGCCAAATGTGAGCTAGTGCTTTGGTTCCTGTCTAGTTTACATTTGTCTCAACTTTAAATTCATCTCTGCTTGTATTTGTAGATGACATTAGGTCCCCCTTTCTGTTTTTTGAAAGCACTTGCTGAGTTTTACAGGAACTAATGATGAAAGCATGTTTGCTGAGGAAGTGCTGTTACCAGTGCATTTGACCAATTTACTGATGAACTGTATTAAACTTTTTTAAAAATCAAGCATGCCCAGATCCCCTTTTTCTCCTTTGAAGACGGTGGTGCAGTCAAGGTTTCTGGTTCTTTTCATTACTGTAATTAAGCTGGAATGAGTGATTATGATTTCAGCATGTTTTAGTCTATCTTTTTAGGTGTTTCTTTGCTACTTCATAACTACTTAGTTCAGTTCTTTCAGGCAGTTCTTGCTTGATAAAAAACTTCCAAATGTGTTGGTAGAATGATTTAGGAATGTGCTTTGTTTCCAGTAACATTGATTTTGTGGAGGAGAGCGTTAAAGCTAGAGTATTAGAAGAATGAATAAGGTCCTGGCAGGTATATTTTATACACCAATCTGAAAGTCTCTGCCAATACTAATGTGTAATAAATTGCCTTTAAGAATGCAGACAAAACCAGAATGCACAAAAAATCCCCCAAAACAACCCTCACCCAATAAACCCCTGAAAAAACACCCATAGCTATTTTATAGTCAAAAGTATTTGCAGAGTGTTTACATAACAGTATTGAATTTAGTAAAAACTGTCTGAATGATACTAAAATAGCTTTGGATTGTAGTTTTAATTTAATTTAAAACTAAAGAAACATTTTTTGGGAAAAATGAATAGGATACATCCATCCATCATTTTCTTCCTATTTTATGGGTTCAGGATATTAAAAAAAAAAAGTTGGAATTGTTTGTTTCTTTAGTTTCCTGATTGCTAATAGGCTAATTAATTTTGGATAGATACTTTTCTTTCTATCCTGTTTTTTTGTCCTTCATCAGAATTGTTTTTTGGGGGGAGAAAATGCCTCTTTGCAGTTAATTTGATTCTGTTGTGTTAGATCCATACAATTTTCTGAAACACTGTACAGAGTGGAGTTTCACAGGATAAATGTGCTGCTGCTGCTGGAGAAAGGCAGTCTCAGTTTTCTACCTGTATCCTGGGACTAGTGGATTCAGCTCACTAAAATGGAGTAGAGGAGTAAAAATATTCCTTTCTTCTTCCCCAGGTTGGTCTTCTGCTGGTTAGCGAACTTAGTTGCCTTACTAATGACACATACAAATAGCAGAGCATGTGGCCAGGAGCAGGGAAGAGGGCCTGCATGCTAGTACCTTGCATGATTGGGAAAAATACCTCTCCTCTACATGTTTGGGGACCACAGGAAGGCAGGCAGAGGTTATCTGCCTGCCTGTTGTTGCTTGCATTCGTATTGAAAAGCAGGTGTTCCAGAACCCACCCTGTACTGAAGATATCTTGTGCTTGTGGGACAGACTGCTGACAAATGTTGGGGACCCTACAGATGGTCATAGGCTTGTCACCTGGGAAAACTACATCTGGAAGAGCCTATCTGCTGCCCAGGAGGGGCTGGCTGGGGGTGTTCAGGACAATCCGTTCCTCCGCTGCTTGTGCGGAAAGGACTCTTTGTGTCAGAGGCAGATCTACCTGGGCTCGTTTGTGCTCGTTAGACCTTTTAGACCAAGTTTTGACTTGATTTACCTGCTGATTCTGGAGCTGTAGTATGTGCAAGACAGGGCAGCATTGTTCTCTTTCTTTTTTCTCTGTTTCACTTGTTAGAAGAAATTTCTAGAAAACTTCCTTGAAAATAATCTGAAGGGCTAAATAACTAAGACATTAGCTTCAGTCAGGCACAATGTTCTGTGTCTAGTTTTGGTTTGGGTTTGATTTGTGATTGGTTTGTATTTTTTTTCCTTTTTTATTTTTTCCTTTCGATTTTGGTTGTGAGAAGGGATCTTTCTTGTTTGCCACAGTGTTGGAAGTTTGATGGAAGCAGATTTGTTTGAAGCAGATGGGACTTCTAATGGCATTATAAAAAAAGGCTTTATCCAGAGATTGTTGAGGAAATAACGTTTGGTGCAGGTAGCTCGGCAGGCTGCAGTTCAAGATCAGTTTTTGCTCAGATTGAGTCACTGAGAGGCCATGAATTGCCAGCCCTGTACTGGTGGTGCCAGCCAGGTGAATGGGCACTGAGAGACAGCAGGAGCCATGAACTGCCAACCTTTTGGACAACAAAGCAGATGAAGACTGGGGAGGCCAGCAAGGTAGTTGGACATGGAGAAGCTCAGCAGTGGGAGCAGAAGCCTGGGGAGGAAGAGTGAGACTTGTGTGCAGGTAGATTGTGAAGGTATAAAAATGAAGGGGTTCCACTCCTGGGTCCTCTTTGGAGGCACCAGCTCCAGGTGTTTCTGTGTTACTGTGCCATGAGTAAATGGCTTTATGGAATGAGACATCTGAGACTCTGCTATGGGAAACCTGAGGTGAAACTGGTAAGGAAACCTGGTCTGACTGTGGTGAGTGGGGTGTGCAGGGGGTCAGGTGGGGCACCTCTGGGGTCACTGGAGCTGCCCACCGTGAAAGGGCTTCGGTCCCAGCACTCTGGCCTTGGGAGTGTGACCCTCGAGAGTCTCCTGAATGGTCAGACTGGGAACTTTCCTTAACAAGATGGTCTTAAACTTGTATGCCGATGTCAGTCTGCCTGTTCTTTTGCATAGAGTTAGTTAAGTGTGTGCTTGAGCTTTGCTAGATTGGGGTTTATTCTGTAAGTGTCTTCTGGAGAGGTTTTTTTGATGGCTTGTTTGCATATAATGAACCAGCTTGTAAAATTACAATACAAATCCTTTGGGGAATAGTATTTTACAGAAGAGCCTGTACAAAGCGTTTAATTCTCAAGTGGCAGTAACACATTTTAAATTACTTGTGTTCATTATACTTAAAATCTAGTGTGTTTTGTGGCTGTGCCTCATGTAAAAAAGGCCATGAAAGAAAGCCTGTTTCACATTCCTAATGTTGTAGGTAATTGTGCAGGTATGAAATTTCAGGTAATGGGAAGAAGATATGACTGAATATTCCTGGACTTCTGGCCACATATTTTTTAATTGTAAGAAGTCATTTAAAACCAAAACCATTTCTTGATAACAAAAAGACTACCCCTCCCTTGAGCATTACTTAATCTTATTGTGTGTATTTCGCCAATCTCCTACCTTGTTTTAATTGGAAAGGGAGGGGAGTTGTGGTTGTTAAGGCGAATTTACCTTTAAACTGCTGATCTAATCAAGAACGATAGTCTAAATGTTTGATGGAAGGAAGAAATGTGGAATTAATCTGCATTACAAAGGCCGCTTCTACTGCTGTTTTGGCACAGGCCAGCAGTGGAGCCTCACATCACACACTGGCAGATGCAGATCTTTGCTGCTGCAGATAGAGCTGTGCCTCTGAAAGTGAGCACATAGCCTGTGTGCAGGGCTTTTGCTGATGTCCAGGTCTCTGTGATTTGGAGAGCACCTTGGTTGTATGCCTCATATGTAGCAAATTTATCAAAATCCTGTAGTGTAATTCTGGCTGTGATTTGAATAAGTACTAGGACTGAGTAACTTCTTTTTCCCTTTTCAGCTTCACTCCTCTCTTTTCTTGTGGGTGTCTATCCAAGACTAAAAAGTGTTTGTAGTGAAGACAAGTGTGCGAGCAGTTTGAGGCAAACACTCCTGGTGCTTATCTGGACATGCCTGACATGTTAATTATAAAACTGTCTGCCTTTGTTTGGAGCTTGTCTTCACTTGAAAAAGATTTTCAAGTATCATTGTACTGATACAAATTTTAGCTACAATTACAAGCTGACTGTCCTCAGTGGAGATGTAATTTATGACAGGTTACTTTCCATTAGTTCTTCAGAACCAGTAACTCTTCAGGCATGGGGTTTTGAATCTTTGAAATAAATGCTTGTGCTACACTTAAACTTTTGCTAGCAGCATAATTTCACTGATCAGGGCATCACGCTTTTCCGTGCTGCAAGCTATTTTCACTCTGCCAGTAAAACTTTGGAAGCAAAGACCTGCTCTATCTGCACTTGTATTCTGGTAAATGCAAGTCCATGTGGAATAGGTGGTTGTATCCCATCTTAATCCAAATTAAATATGGAGGTTTTGGGTAAGTTGTTAAGCAAAGCAAGAACATACCTAGTTTCTTACAGGATCTTTTGTTCCTCTTCTGAGTGTTGGGAGAAAATACTATAGGGAAGTCAGGTCCGGTGGCTTAAGGCTTCCTAAAGTTGTCTGTCCCCATCATCTTTTGGCTGAGGTTACTGTTGACCCCAGGTGGACATTAGGATGTGCCTCTGTCATATCCTGCCCCTTTACTGCCCTCATTAATAAGGCATAACATGTTGCAGTGGTCCAGCTCGGGCATGTGCTTCTCACTGTCCCTTTGCTGAGAAATAACATGCCCTCAAATACAGTGTGAGGACCTGTGACAGCCTCCCCTGTGTGGCTTGGTAACCAAGTTTGGGAATCTGCTGTGTTTCAGTAACTCCTTTTCTGTTTGTTTTTGCAGGGGAGCGACCCTATCAGTGTGCGATGTGTCCTTACTCCAGCTCTCAGAAGACCCATTTAACCAGGCACATGCGCACCCACTCAGGTTGGTACCGAGTGGCAGCAGCGTGACTGAGGAAGAGGGGGTGGGTCACAGCAGCACAGCTTGGCTGCAGTTGGAAGGGACCTCGGGAGGTCATCTGGGCCAGACCCTGGCTCCAGAAGGGCCACCTAAAGCAGTCTGCCCAATTCTGTGTGAGATGTCATCTTAGCCAGTATGGGCTGAGCTTTAGCTCCTTTTTTAATGGGAAAAGTTGTCTTGCTAGGAATGCCAAGTCTTGTGAATAAAACTGATGATGGGAATATATCCTTTTCTTTCTACTTTTCAGGATCTATTCTGATATTCATAGGGCTGCCCTAGTAGTCCTAGTAATCTAGTAATAAATACAACATGGTGATACAGGAGCAAATTCTTGTACGCTGTCTGCTGTCATAGCTGAGTTCAAATCAGTGAAGCTGGCAACATTTTGAGTAGCTGAGAATCTCCTCTGTGATGCTTGGGATTGAGTCTCATCCAGGGGTTCTGAGGGAACCCTTAGCTTTTGTTTAGTGTGACACAGTGATGTAAATTAGTGTCTGCTTATGGCAAGGAGATGCAGGAGAAAAAGCAAACAGAGGATGTTCATAAGTGACTCAGTCTTGTGGCACTAAAAGCCAAATTAGGAATTTTCACTAGCCTTTATTTCCCATTACTGGTTGTGAGTTCTGGTATTACAAACATTTGCTCTCACACTCTTGCAAATCTCTTTTTGAATGAATTAACAGCATTTTTGGGAGTTGTAACACCTTAGACACAAGCATAGTTGTGACTCTCAGAAGGGAGTTCAGGTGGACCTGAGCCTGTGCTTTTGATTTGTTTTTGTAAAATCTGAATTGACCAGCCCTAGGTGAATTCCTAATGCTGGCAGACAGGAGTTGAAGTCTCCTGAACAGTAATTGTCTCAATTTCAATTGATGAGGCTTTTGATTGAAACCAGGAGACAGGCAATTTTAACTGTAGTAGAGGGAGGCTTGGGCCCATTAAAAATAGCCAGCTTTAAAATGACATGTTGGTATTTTGTGTTAGAATTTTGTGAATGTAGTATTCTGCTTTCAGAAACAAAAATAATACTTGGTTGAACCTCTGGTTTGCAAATGAACCACCAAATTTGCAAATGGTTTGATCAATTCCAAACCTGGAAACCATTTCACGAACGTATTGCTCTGCCCTTGTTCTGTGCAAGGAAGTCTCAGCTTCGAAGGAGGTAAGGAGTAGGATCTGTCTGTGGCCCCTGCCTCAAAGGTCTCTGAGGGAAGCCATGGGTTTTGCAATCAGGGGTCTTGTATTAATAGCTGTCCTAAACTCTATTGTATGTTTTGTTGCAATGCCCAGGCAGCTGCACCTTTTCTGTGGCGTTTCCTGGACTCCTGCAGTTGACAGGCTGGCTGTTTAAGGCTCATGGGTGCTGTGGCTTTCTTCCCATGTCAGACAGCAAGTGGCAGAGGTTTAGAGCCTAATTTGCAGCTGGTTTTTTAGCCATCTTGGTACACATCCTTTTCACTTGCGCAATAAAACCCCAGGATTTAGTAGAGGTGATGGGCACAAACTCTTCACATGCTGTCTTTGACTTACTGGTTGCAGCTGCCTCTGAGCACTCTGTGCACTTAGAACAGCTTGTTCATGCATATGTAAGGGAAGCTGTTCTTGTCTTCTCACAGTGCAACACAGAACTATTCTTTGAAGTGTAGGTGATAAAGGCTCTATACTTGGAGGAAGGATTAGCAATAAACACATCAAGGTTTAACTTGTGAAAAATATCACCAGGAAGTGGGAGGAAAAAAGAAGGAAGTGAAGTGGAGAGGGAGGGAACAAAGTAGCTCTTCTTTAAATAATAAATAGATGCTGCAGACAGACATGAGATGACCTGGACTTCTAAACAACTGTCCCCCTGCTTTCTGCCAGGGCGGCAGCACAGCCTTTTCTAGAGTTTGTGAGGGTGTTGCAGATTATGTGGTTAACACACAAACAGGCAGCACATCCTCAGTGCAGGCTGGCTGGTCTCCTGAGTCATGCCACAGAGCATGCTTGAGTATGGGCAGTAGCTTGCAGGGGTGGGAGAAGCACTATTGTATCACAAGCAAAAGGGACTGGAGTGGTTTTCAACATACTGAAGAAGCAGCATGCATTAGTTCTGCAGATCAGTTTTGAGATGCTGGCTCAGAGCTCAGGAGCATCCCAAATTCCTCAGCTAAATTGGTAGATGCACAGATGCTCCTGAAGTATTTCTGGATTTGTGTTGTTGCAGAAATGTTTTTCCTATTTGCTTTGATGTGTAAAGGGAAAGCTACTTCTGCTGCAGTGGCACGCACTAAGCAGAACATTTCAGGAACGTTTCTACAGGAGTCATTACACTAAAGTAAATGCAGGTTTTAATGGTAACATGATGGTTGTGGACTGCATTTGGTTGGCTTGCCAAGGGTAGCCTGCAGCCAGAGCACAGTGTGTTTGAAGCACCAAAACAGTAAACAGAATTTTTTCAGGGGTAAAGATCGTGGGGGCACCCATTTAATGTTCTTAGGTTTTTGCTAGTTTCTTATCTTTCCTTTTCAATGCAAACATGAAGTATGCTAAATCTGTGTAAAGTTGGACTTTTTGAAACGTTTGTGTGAAACTGCTATTCATCAAATGTTACATTTCCATTTCTCTACAATGCATTCAATGGACCAGTTGGGTATGGATTCCATTTGCTAATATTACTGTAGAGAGATCTCTGCCGGTATGTATGCCTAGCCAGAACCTGTGACGTTGTTACTGCTTGTTTGGTTTTGGATCCCCTTCCTCCCAGCCCTCACCCCTTCTCTCTCTTTTTTTTTTTTTTTTTTGTATTTTGTTCTTGGTGTCTTGTGAATGTGTTTGTGACTTGTGGATTTCTTACGTTGACTTTGCTTAATTTTAAAGGCGCATGGATAATTTTTTTTTATCCTTTTCAAGTTCCATATTTCTGTATCTGTATTAGTGGGAAGCGATTGTCCCGCAACCACCATGCTTAATAATCACCATCATTCCCTTCCATCCTTCCTTCCTTAGGTGAGAAGCCATTCAAATGTGACCAGTGCAGCTACGTGGCCTCAAACCAGCATGAAGTGACTCGTCATGCGAGGCAAGTGCACAACGGGCCGAAGCCTCTGATCTGCCCGCACTGTAACTACAAAACGGCTGACCGCAGCAATTTCAAAAAGCACGTTGAGCTTCACATCAACCCGCGCCAGTTTCTCTGCCCTGTTTGTGATTATGCAGCGTCTAAAAAATGTAACCTGCAGTATCACATCAAGTCCAGGCATCCCGATTGCTCTGACATCACCATGGATGTCTCAAAGGTGAAGCTACGGACTAAAAAGAGCGAAGCTGACTTTTCTGAGAGTGGTAATGACAAAGTGGAGAAGGAATCAACGAAAGGGGACTCAGCTGCAAAGAAAACGGAGAAAATTGTGAAGGTGGAGAAAAAAGATAATTCGGCAAAGGAAAAGAAGTCAGCAAGCAATGTTTCTGCAGGCCAGGTGACAACCAGAAGTCGGAAATCTGCTTCAGAAAACAAGGAGGTGGATGTTAAAACTGAGAAAAGTACTGAGAAAACATGTAAAACAAAGAAGGTCAAAAGAAAGGCAGAGACTGAGGCAACTTCCTCGAAGCAAGAGGCTGCAAATGATACCTCAGTAGTAACAAAAAAGAAAAAGAAAGTGGAAGTTAAACCCAGAGACTGCCAGGAAGCTCAAAAAAGTGATGTTGCACCAGAGGAAGAGCCTAAAAAGCAAAATTTTTGCCTCAAGAAAAGCAGAAAAAAGAAAGCTCTGAAAGTTAAGCACAGTAAAAAGAGCAGTAAACTTGATCAGGAGAAGACTGAGGAAGAGGAGATGCCAGATGAGTATCCTATCACAGAAGAAGATGGAGATGGGAAGCTGGACACCAAGGGCAGTGACCAGAAGGAGCAAGATCCCACTGACACAGTGGCATTAAACAACAATGGTGGTCATGCTCTCAGCGGGGAGAGCACTGATCCCAAAGGAAACTGCATCCAAAGTCCAGGGCAGCTTTGTCTGCCAGCTCAGGATGCAAACACAGAAGGTGAGGTAGAGGACCAAGAAATGCCTGCGGCAGCAGGAGAGAGTGAAGACACTGGTGCAAAAGAGGAGGAGAGACACGCGGACAAAGGGGAAGACACTTGCTCTGAGGAATCTTCCCATGAAGTGTCTTCTGAAAAAAGCTTGGATGTACTCATGGATGTGGTACCAGATCTGGCACCTGAGAAGGAGCCAGAGCAAACTGTGGCAGAAACTGAGACTAACTCAAACCTGATGGATGTGACCAAGACATGCCTGCCAGCAACAGAGTCAACAGGAGATGCTGTGCCAGCGCCTGTGCCCGCGGAAGGGTGTACACAAAGCCCTAAAGTGGCTCTGTCCTTGTCTCGGGATAACACAGCCGTAAATGAATCTCAGGAAATGGATGAGGATGAGGGCATCCACAGCCATGAAGGCAGTGACATCAGTGACAACATATCAGAAGGAAGCGATGACTCGGGGTTAAATGGTGCTCGCTCTGTACAAGAAGAAACCAGTCCAAAGATGTCACAGGGAGCTCCGGACACCACGGTGGCCAGGGAGAACTATGTGTGCATTTTTTGTGACCGCTCATTTAAGAAGGAAGGTGAATACAGCAAGCACCTCAACAGGCACTTAGTTAATGTGTATTATCTTGAGAAGGCAGCAAAAGGGCAGGAGTAGAAACAGCTGTGGTTTGGGGAATCTTTTGTAAGATCTTACACAGCTTATGTAAAAATATTGTAGATTTTTTTTAAGCACGGTTTGCTTTAGTCTGCATTGGTTTCTTTTTTGGCTTAGTTTTTGGTTTTTTTTAAGTTGAAAATATTTTTGACAACTTTATGTGTCATGGTGAACTCATTAACTATTGGATCTCTTAATTAGAGAAAGCAGGTAGGGTGTATGAGGTTGTGTACTATAAAGTCACTGTAAGCTTCTAGTCTATTAGCTTTTGCACCTCTTTTATAAACTGAGTTTTAGGAACAAGACTGGAGCTAACAATATACAAGTTGGATGTTTATAGAGCCACTGGCATAAGTTGCTTTTTGTTCTAGCAGCCAACTCTTTCTCTCCCTTTTTCCCTTTCCCATTTTTTTTTAAGTTCTTTTCAATGTATCTTGATGTTCAAAGTGTTAAACTACTTGATGGTTTTTCTACCAGGAAGATAGCTTCTATTTCATAAAGAGCACTTTGTAAAAGAAATCAAAGTTGGCTAGTGATGAACGTAACTGTTTAAGCTAATTACAATTATGAACATACATTTCAGATCCCCTAAGCATGAATGATGAGCCAAAATTTTAGAGTAGTCCTTCCAACTTTTGATTGGAGAACCTCTGTCTTGATTAATATCTTAATCACTGATCTGTAATTGGCTTTGTTGTGGGGGAGAAAATTTGTTATTTTTAATTTCTGCTTTTTATTTTTTGATTGTGCTTTAAGGGCTTAAAATGTTGCACTTGTTTTTGATTTTTACCTATGCAGTTTAATCTTCTAGGAATAGTGCTTGTGCAGTATATGTACACTTTATATATGCATGTTTGGTTTTGTATGTGTAAGTTTGTTTTTTTTTTTTATTTGGAAACGTTCAGACTTGTTGCTTACTGTGGGACAGTTTTCTGTGGCAGTTTTCTGTGATGCTCCTTACTGCAGATTTTTCTTGTTTTCCTGGGGTGTGATTAACTGTGCATGAAGTTGCTGAAATTATGAGCTGCTTGGCTCTGTATTTTTAACTGGGTTTAGAATTGTACAGTCTTGAGCAAAATGATACCAATGCAGTTCCAAAACACTTTACAGGATTTATACTGTCATGGAAATGCCACTTCTGATACTTTGAATGCACATGCAGAGTAATAAATTCTGATTTATAATTTGGGATCACCAGACAGGAAAATAATCAGTCTCAGTGGAAACAGTCTGCAGATTCTGCAAGTCTTGATTTCCCCCCCGCCTTCCATTTTCATTTTTGTGGTGGACAGCAGTCAAACTTGGTGAGCTTAAAAAAAAAATAGTAGCAGTGATATAATCTAATATCTCATACACAAAAACCCCAACGAACAAATAAAGATAAGTCAACTGGTAAGCAACAAACCCGGCATTAAAAAACTGTAGAAATTTCTACTCCATATGAACTCAAGTTGCATTTAAAACCATCCTGCTTCCATGCAGAGAGAAGCATGTAAGTTATCAGATTGTCATCTCAGGTCTACATGTCATGCCAGGAGTTTTTAATTCTAAACAGATTTCATTTCTAGCACACACAAATGCAAGAGAGATTGCATTCCTAACTGCTTGTAGCCAATCAGTGGCAAAATGTAAATAAAATCCAAACCAGCGGGAAAGAAGCAAAATCCTCCAGGTCCCATCTGTGCACTCTTCTGACTGTCATTAGCTGCTTTTCCAGTGGGTGCAGTTGGGGACAGCTCCAAAGAAGCAAATTTGGAGGTCAGTGTTACTTGGGGACTGGAGTTGATGAGCTCAGACAGAATTTGTCAGAGCACTATTGCAGGTAACTCTGTGTAAGCTCTGGAATAAGCCCCATTCTTCACTGTGTTGTCCTCACAGTATCTTCCTCTCCAAACAAACCCACTGCTGTGAATTAATTGAGAGCGACATTGCTTCTGCTTTTGGAAGAGATTGGTTATAGGAGGCCAAAGATTTGAGAGGGAAGGCATCCCTCATGGCAGAAATAAGTTGTATAATGTATAGTGAGTTTTTGTTTGCATAGATAGTGTTCAATCCTTACCTTGGCTGTGACAATCATTGTCAACTCAAGATCAAGTTGCAACTATATTTATGTTAAACATTAAGAAAACAAACCTAGTTGAATTGTTTCCTGAACTACCAGTTGTAATAGTTTTAGATGTATTTTTTTTTATAATAGTGTTTCTTTATATATAAATGTTGCCACATTTGTGAGTGATGTGAACAGATGCTGGGAATTCCAGTACTGTGTAGAGGTTTAATGCTCCTTTCCTATCGTTGCAAAGAGCCTTTGCCATTTTGTGAGAGACTTCAAGGACTTTAGCTATGGTCAAGTAAACTCATGGACTGGCCTGATAATTTTTTCCTGTTTGTTTTTTAATGAAAACGATGCTGTTGACTGACTTTAAAGTTCTCTCAGTGAGACAAAAGCAAAGGTGGTTCTCTGAAATACTGTGCTGCACATTTCTGTGAAGTGGTCAAGGTTTCAATGCTTGATCTGACAAGAACTCTTCAAAGACAACAGTTGGCTCCTCTTTGGCGGAGTTTCCTACTACAAGACGAGAAACTGAAAATAAATTATTAACATATTAAGAAGAAGAAAAGTTGATTTTTTTTCTATCTGAGACCCATCAACAATGTCCTGAACTAGCTAATAATCTTGGTGCAAAACTATTGGAATTCTCTGCAAGATTTGGGATTATGTTACAGTAAAAAGGCAAGGATGTAATGCATTATGTTTATCTCAAATGTTAGGCACTGCTAATATGAGTATTTCAGGGGGAGTGCGGGTCACATAGCTCACCATATATGGTGGTCTTACATTGCTGTGTCTCCCTTTAAACAATGCCTTTTTTTTTTTTTTTTGTCTTTTTCAATATTGTTAAATTATTTTGTGTTGATTTTGCCAATGCTAGCATGTTTGTATTTTTTGGCAATAATACCTGTATTTGTGTTCAACCTCCAATACGTGGTTGGAAGGATTAGCATGCTGATATACCCCTACACTGCCAGCCCTTGGTTGAGTCAAGTGTTTTGGGATTTTTCTATGAATCTATACACTCAAACTAACTGCCCTGAAAAGTGGTCAAGAAATGGCTAGCTAGACACTTAAAATCCATGGTATTGCAATTGTTGTTTCTGGATTTTGATGATCTAGGCTGGAACTTTAGTCGTTTAAAGAGGAATGTTTAACAGCTGACAGGCCAGTTATGACACAGTAATGTCATTGATTTCAACGGATTTAATGTAGCTGAAAGGTATTAAATCAAATTCAAGAGTTTTCTTGAATGTCAGTTGTGTAGATACGTGGCGTGCATATGATATTAACAGAATCCAAATAGCTAAAGATATCGTTTTATGTGTACATATATTTTTCCCCCCTCTAAAATTACACTAGCTAACAAACTTTTGTAAGCTGGCATGGAAACATGTTTATGATGTTTAGTTGCACCATGTTTGATGCTTTTACAGTGCAATACTTGTATTCTCTGAATTAAACCAAAGGTAATTTTTTTTCATGCTCTCTACTGTAGTGCATGACAGTCTTTTCTGCATTTGTAATAGATGTAAAACGAGCCAGATCATACTTCCTGTTTTTACCTAAATCATGTATAAGAAGTCTTTTGTTCAAAATGTAGTATAAAGTTAAACTAAATTGCATTATATTAACCTTTACAAGTGTATTTTCCTAAGCATAGTTATGATTAAATAAACTTTATTAAGGAACTTGCAGCTTCTATCTTCTACTTATTAATGGCTGTGGAAGCCATTTGTAATTAGAGGCAGGAGCGGTGCCAGTGTCACTTGACAGAGCTCCTGAAGACCTCAAGCCAGGCAGGTGGGCCTGGGGGAGTCAGTGCAGAGATGCCAGACTTGACTGCCAACAGGGACAGTGGCTCCAGAAATACCTTCTTTTCCCTTTTCAACGTGTTTTCATTTCCCTGCCCACTTTAGTAAGGACAGGGCGCAAGGGAGCAGCGAGCTGCATGCACATGGACAAGGTTCAAATGCAATGCTGTGATTTGGAAGGATGGGCACAATGGGCATGAAGGGCAGTATTTTCTGTCACTGGAGAAGAAGTGCAGCTTGATGGAAGCTGTGGAATTCAAATTTGAGTTTCAGAGGTAATGCAGGTGACAGTGGAAAAGTGGGTTTGTGAGCCGTGCAAAGAGCAGGGTGCAGTGCTGCCACAGGACGTGGCCTTGGGGGCTGCAGGGTAGCAGGGGCTGTCGGTGCATAGACAAGGAGCAGTCTTGGGTTGCTCCTCCTGAAGTTTTGTAGGCTGCATGTGAGCAGTTTATGGTATGGACAGGGAGCAGGAGTGGTGCCTGAGCCTGCCCATAGATTGCAAGGGAGATGTAAGAGTGTGGCATAGAGGTGGCAGGGGCTGGTACCTGAGTTCCTTTTGCCTGTGCTGAGTTAATGATTTCAAACTGGATCAATAGAATACTAGCCCTTTGTACCACCAGCTACTGCTGCCCCCCACACTCAGGAAGGTGTTCCTGGGACAAACTGGCTTATCTAGGGAACCCAAGTGGGTTGGCAACCTCAGATATCATTTTCCCTTATACCTGCAGTCAGGTCATCTTTATCTTTGACTAGTTTCTTGCACCCCTGGCAGAAAACCTGCTGTTTTTTTCCCAGTAGAAAACCAGGATAAAACCTGCTAGGCTGAAAACATGCTAAGAATGTGCCTTGCGCTACGTTGTTTTTTAACAGAACCAGGTAGCCAAGCAGAAGTGATGGCTCTGCAGTACCCTGCAGGCCAGCAGGAGATCCTGCCCACACAGTGAGCTGCCCAAAAGGTGAGTTGGCTTGTGTGAAGGATGGCTTAGCTTCCTGATGGCCTGTATGGGGACGACTCAGTTTGGATCAATGAACTTTTGGGACAATGGGGGTTAACAGGATGGGTTTCATCTTTTGTTAAAGGGATTTTGTGGGTTGTGGTTATTGTTTTTATCATTCTAATTGTTTCCCTGGTTGGTTAAGTGCAGAAATCCATTGGGAAAGTCTTCATAGTAAAGAAAAATGGGAGTTGTGGAAACCTTTGAACCCCTCAGGGGAATCCCCAGGGCTTTTCCCTGGAAGAATAGACCATAGAGTCTCCCCACCTAGGCTTAAAGGAAAGACTTCCTCCATGGTGCCTTGCAACACTGTGTGATATACCTCAGCTTTGCTTTCCCCATATGTTCCTAATTATTGTAGTTTCTCCTTTCCCTGTTTCCCCATTGGTTGTGGTATCCCTGGTGGCCTGCCCCATGTCCCCTATAGGGCATTCCCCTTTGACCTGCCCTTTATACCACCCCTTGCCCTCAGACCATTGGTTCCTGACCCCATACTCAAACCCTGTGCACACCTTTGACCCTGGTCTTTTGACTCTGATCCCTTTGCCGTGTTGGAATAAACCTTTGCTGGAATTTATCCTACAAAGGGCCCTTCTTGCCTCTCTTCACTGAGCTAGCCCTAGTGTGTGTGCTGTGTGGGCTTGACTGCTTTGTCTGGGTGCCTACTCATGCAGCCTTTCCACAGGAGATGCTTGTTGGGAATAGGTAGCAGCACCACCATCTAAATTCCTTGTTGCTACAGGGACAGAGCGAGATCATGTCTTAATTCAGCTGCCTTGTTCAGGCTTTGCTTATGCTCTGAAGGAGCTGAAATGCTAGGTTGCTGATTTTGGTTTGGTGGTTGTCTTTTGTTTTTAAAGCCTAGCCATGCTGACATAGATTGCTTTAACACTGTTCTTGTATATAAGGGTATGCATATATAATATAAGCTATATGCAGGAAAAGGTAGATCTAAAAGGATAGCTCCTTCCCTTGCCCAGGTTGTATTTCTAACCTTAGTAAATTGAGCTCTCTGCATCTCCCCCTTGGTTGGAAGCACCAGACCTGCAGCAATGCACCCTGGCTCAAGCCAGGCAGCTGAACCTGTCCCTTGCCCACAGGCCAGTCACAGGAGCCTTCTTGGTGTCTTTTAGCCCTGTATAGGTCAGAGTGCTCCATCTGCTCTCACCTGCAGCAGAGGCTGTGCTGCAGGTGAGGGATAGATGAGGTTTATTGCTGGGTTCATTCCCATCAAAAACAGCCAAAGGAGGGTTATGGCAAAAAGTTGAGTGGGAGGATAGCAACTGGTCCCTTGGTGGGGATGCTGGGGACAGGGATGTTGACAGTGCCCTGAGTCATTGCAGAGTGCATCTATCAGCTGATATATAGATGTCACTTAGCAAATTAACTCTTCAGGTGAGACCTCTTTGGATAATTCTAATAAAAGATTGGACTGTGAGTAGGTCCAGCTTAATCTCTGGGAACACAATGTCAACCACAGTTCTAGTGCAGTAGTAGGAAAGATGGAGAGCACCTCACTTCTGCTCTCATCCCTTCCCATCCTCTCTGCCCTCAAATTCAAGAGAAAAAATTAAAATCCCCATGAATTCACCAATAGCCTTTAAGTTCATTTTTAGGTGAATAGCTTCCCTGCTCCCCATGGCAGAACTAGAGACATGTTTGGGGTTTTTAGCACAAATCTGCTCTTTCTCTTGCTCTGTTTTAATTCTAGTCTCCTGAATTCTTTGTCATAAAATTTTCATTCAAAGGTTTCCATGCCTTTTTACAGGGATGAGCCAGCAAACCCTGGAAATGCTCTGACAATTCAGGCAAGAATTGCTCCTATTTTACACAGCCATCTATGGAGACAGGTGATGTAACTGAAGTTAAACTAAGAGCTTAGTATCTTCCAGCACAGATCCTGAGAGTTGTGACTCCTATTTACCACTTCTAATTAAAAAAAAACAACCACCAAACCCTGTCTTTTCTCAGCAGTGCTGGTCCCTACAAAGTGTATGCATTCCTGGGCCTGTCCTCCAAGCACCACTCCAGAGGCTGGGGGTCTCTGTTGGTTCCCTGACAGCCCTTATCCCCAGGCAAGGTCTCTTGCCTCAGCATGAGCTTGCAGGGTTTGTTTCCTTTCCCGGCAAGGGCTGAACTCCAGTGAAATGCCCCTGGGCCAGCTGGAGTTAAGCAAACCTCTTTCTAGGGGTCACCTTGCTCTGCACTCCATGGGTGTGACTCAGCTCCTGCTTGGGAGCTGAGGGCATGAGCTGACCTCATTTGGACATGGACACCTCTCTCTCCAACCAGCTCTCTTCAGGCAAAGTGGCCTGCTTTGTCCTTGGGTGTCTCCAACCTCATGATCTTCTTTGTCATCTTCTACCTTTTCTATGGTCTTTAGTGTGTCTCTCAGTGCTATTATTACAGAAATGTGGCACTGACGAGATGACCAAAACTCAGATCACTGGTTAAGAAGAAGGATCACAGAGGGAAGGAAATATTTTCTTTTCAAAGTAATCAGGTTTTGACCTCCTATATCTGCCAGTGGATGAAAGCAATGGGGAGAAAATTCTGGTCAGCCTCAACACTTTGTTTCGACTCTGAGCCTGTAATTTGGTGGCAGTTCTGAATGTCTTATAAAGGAAGAAGATTTTTAAACTACAACTGGCGTTCAACTCCCCTAGGAATTTTTTTGGCTTGATTTTGATACTATAGTACCTAAAATAGCCTTGGATACCTTGATTAATTTTCCTCTAAAGGAAAAAAAAAATACAACAGACCAAAAAGGGGGACAGAGTTGCAAAAGCCTTTGGCTGACCAAAACCGTCTCCTCCTGAAGATGGGCAGCGAGAAAGAAATGTGTCCAGCTTTAGAGGTGATATCAGTCCTAGGAGGGCTGAGCCCTGCACTGTTTCCCTTCTGGTTTGTGCCAGTATGAAAGCAGAAGAGCTGGCAGGAAAGGCACTAAGGGACCTGACTGGGATGAGATGAGGAACCTACAGTCAAATTTACAATAGAGTAACTTGTTGCTAAGGTGGGAAATCAACACAGGCCTCCTCTCCACTGCAGCACACCTTCATGGTAGGTGACAGGTGGCAGCAACTTCCACCTTAGTTTCTTCAACAAGAACCAAAGCCCAGTCTCAGAGCTGGTGAAGAGACCCAGAGAAAGGCTAGTGTTCCCACTGAAGGACTTTCAAAAGGTCCTAAAAGAGGACCAGTGGAAATTCTCCTTGTTGACATATGAGCAGGGGCTGAGAGCTGACCACTTCAGCAGGGAGGAGAAAAAGCCTGGGGGTTTGTCTAGATATTTTTTTAACTGAAAGCTTTGGATTTACAAAAAAAATATGTGTGGAAATGTGGTTGCCCTTCCCATTGCATCTTGCTTTCTGCAGTGAGTAGCACACTGTTGAGCCCTGTAACACCCTCTGTAGTTCATTAGATATCCATACAAATGTGATGCAGGTGTACCTAACTCAGTGTAGCATGGTGTGTCAGAGGAAAAGCCGCTATAAAATGGTGATGCCAAGGATAGAACTCTAGTCCTTGTAGCACTATTTGTAGTTTAAGTGTTGCTTTCCCTCCCCTTCTCCTTCCAGAGATCTCTGGCATCCTGAGCCGGGATTCCCTCGTGCTTCAGGCAGGATGGAGCTGTGCAAGCCCGCAGGCATCACTAGATGGTGCCAGCAGTCCGCCAGCTCCAGCACTGCTTTTCCAGCCCGAAGGAGCACCAGCTGAGGTCCCGGCTGGGCGCTGCACACGCGGGGCTGAGCACGACAAGCCCCGTTTATTTTTCCGAAGCTGAAAACAAGAATCAACTGCATTTTTTTTCCCACAACGTTCCTAGTTAGTGAATCGCTTCTAGGCAAAAATAGTGCCGGAAATATGATCATGTTTTCAAGCAGCTGTAAAATTTTACACGTGAAGAAAACGAGCAGTTCTTAGGAAAGGAGTTGCAGCAGGACAGGTTTGTGTCGTGTTTGTGTGACACTGAACCGATAGCAGCCTACTCTGTTACCTCGCTGTCAGAAGTCAGAATATGGCACAGAACATTGATGGTGTTGTTTTCTGTGTGTCCCCAGACACTCTGAAAAGGAAATGCATCTGGAACCAGAAGCAAACTCTTCCTCTGAACAGCATTCTTCTAAGAACATCCAAGAAAACAGAGGCTATCAAAGCTGTGAGCCAAATGACGACTCAGTTTGTTCTGCCCCACTGGGTTTGTTTCCACCAGATGAGAATTTGGTTGTCAAAAGTAAATCTTACTCAGGAATATCCAAGTGGACAAGCAAGTCTGAAAAACTTTTTTTTTCCCCTCCTCCTAAGAGATATTCCAACCTTTCAGCATTTCTCTGCGACCTGAAATAGGATTTGAAAATGTTGAAAACTGTTGAAATAACATAACTTCATTACAATTACTCCCACAGTGGGCTTGAAATAGTTACTGTAAAAAAAATACAATTTGCATTTCAGTTGAAGTTGTTTTCCATTAGGGAACCCTCTGATGGATAATTTCCAGCTGGTTCTTGAGGTTAGATTTGTATGCCCCACTTTCTTTCTTCTCTTCCCTTTTGGCCTTTACTCTCTTCCTTGTGCCTAGTCATTAAGGGGTTATAATGCTGCAGATCGTCAGCTTGCATTTGCATTGCAGTTTTTATAGCCTTCAAAACCACGATGCGTGTTTATTTCAGAAAGTGAACAGACAAAAGCCTTGGTCAATAAGTAATTTCTTTACTTCATTATATACTTACCCCCACATTTGTAACAGTAAGACAACGGAAGAAGTTTTCTAGGAGTCTGTTGGGGCTGACCAAATGTTTTCATGGGAACACTTTCACACACACAGTGTTCTTCAGTTATGCCAAACCCCCACAATTTCAGCACAAACAGAATTTAAAATTCTAGTGAAAATCCAGTAATAATTTTTCAGATTTTAAATGATCTTTTAGTTTAATATTTTTAGAAAAAAACCCCAGTTTTAACAATTATTTTACAGATTAGTTGACTTCATATTCTGTTGCTTACCAGCTGTCCTCAAAACTGATAAGGTTATACATCTCTTGACTGTGTTTTTAACTAAGTGCAGTTCAAAGTGAGAGAGAGAGGCAAACAGTGGCCATGTTGTGGATTCTGGGGTAGCTCACTGAGCCAACCAGTCCCCAAAATTTGAAGGTCATCAAGTACCTGTATTACATGAACACTTTTAACCATCTGAATTATGTGGCTTGATACTTCATATAGGTTAAACTCCAACTGATTTTCCCCTTAGTAGAGGATTTGCCAATAGCAATAATTCCAATAGGAATTTAAACTGTATTTGTCCTGCTTAGTCATAGTGGAAATAAGTGAGTGGAGGAAAACAAGGAGAAAGGCAGAAGAAGCTCTAGAAGTGCTGCATATATTCCAGACTTTCTCTGTGTGGGTTAATTTCCCAGACTTTGGAATGAGATCATGCTACTTTGGTCATTTTAGGTTAGGTATCTTAGGTTAGAGATCTGTTCCCCGAAGTGTGGGCCAAAGGTCTCTGAAAAGCAATTTCTGAACTGCTGCTGGATGAAAAAAAAAAAAGAAAACAGACCTTCCATGAACAAGACACCCCTGTCACCCTCTGCCCTGGATAAAATTTTATTTACATACAAATGTGCCAGGCATGGCAAGGTCAGAGCCTTGACAAGTACAAAGTGTGTTCTGTTCACGAGAACTTTCTCAGGGCACAGAGCAAAATATCCCACCTCAAAGGCAAAGCTGGAGAGGGGCTGGATGTTCCAATTAGCATCTGTACATGAGAAACAAAGCATCTTGGATTCCCATGCCCATACTCTTCTCCTCCTGAGATATGAAAGTACTCTTCAGAGAGTAAAAAAGGGAGGTGAAGTACCTGAGAAATCATTTCTGGGTCAGAAAGAGGATGTGGCGCTGAGACTCATTTTACCCTAAGGAACAAAACAAAGAGTGGTAATTTATTTCAAATCTCAGCCCTTTAGAATGCAGACAGAAACTGTTCACATATGAAAACCTGCTCCTTGATTGAGATGTTTCATTAACTGTATGAAATGGGACAAGGAAGAAACACTTGGGAAACCAGTGAATTCAAAGAGATTATTTGAAGGTTATGTGGTAAAACGCTTAGTTTCTTCAGCTAATTAGGGCTGCTGGGGAATGTGCAGTTTCTAGGTCATATTAAGTGTAAGAAGCTTCCTTCTTTAGCCAATTGAAAAATGAAGCTTGGCTGAACTGTGTTTGCAATGTAGCTTTTCCCCCTTGGTTGTCTCTCTTCATTTATTCATGCCGTATACTCAGCAACCAATTTGTGTCCCATCTGGAAGATCCTCCAAGTAATTTTGAACTGTAAAACTTCATATATGGTGCTTAAAATGTTCTACTTCAGCTGCACCTGATGATAGTGGTGGTTGTTGCTGTATTTCCCATGCTCTGAAAACATGAACCAAAAGCGTAGATGGTCCAGTCCTGAGCTCTGCTTTTCTTGAGAAACTGATTGTCTTGGTAGAGGATGTTACCCAATCTTTCTAAATGGAAAGGTTTTCTTATCTTTCTTTTCTTCTGCTGCAGTGATACAGTTGATTGTTCCAGTCTCAGGACAGACTCTGTAATCACAGCTGATCTTGCCATGCCCATCTTACACAACCATCTAGTGCCCCTCTGAGCAACAAATAATCTTCTTTTGAGCTCCTGTCAAAGCTGGCTCAACAATTCACACCTCTCTGCTCTTATTTTATCTATTCTATCTATCTATCTATCTATCTATCTATCTATCTATCTATCTATCTTTAACTATCTTATTAGTTCCTCTTTACTTATGTATCAGTATCGTTTTCTGGTTTTTGCAGGCATGGGGGATAGCCTGCAGACAGAAAAAAGTCTGAGATGAAAGAGTGAGAAAATCCATTCCATGGTATAAAATGAGGAGACAGTATTTCATTTGGCTTAGGGTTTTTTTAAGTTTATGAAAAATGTCACTGTTCTTACTTTTGTTCCTTAATCAGGAAATGAGCAGGTTTGGTTTTTGTTTGGTTTTTTTTTTTTGTTTTTTGTTTTTTTTTTTTTCTTACAGTGGAGCCCTTATCATCAAATGCTTCTGCAGTTTGGCTATTAATTTCTTTTTCTTGAAGAAATCCAAAGTAAAGCTACCATTTTCACCTTCTTTCACCTTCTGTTTGTGTTTCATGCCGGATTTTAATAAGCAAATGAAAAGAAATTGCTATTTCATAATGAAATGGAAATGTGAATTCAACTTGTAAGCAGGCTTTTTTGATTTACCTAGAAACTTAACCAAAGGTTGTCAAAAATGTTACTTCCTATTGTATAAAACAAAAGCCTTTGAGCTTTCAACCATGTTCTGGACTACTAATGTGAAATCATAACTCTCTAAGCCACTGATTTCAGTCTCACTCATTAAATTATTGACACGATTTTAAATTCCAAGTCTTTCATTTAAAATTGAGGCTTTCTGCTTCTTTGAAGTACACAATTCTCGTTTTTCACAACATCTGATTTTGCAGGAGCAGTACCCTTACCTCAAGTTTGTCAGCAATGAAGGATCTATTTACTGTCTATTTCTATAGTTTCTGCAGTGCTGGCTCCTGTGGCCTGGTGGCAGGAGAGAAAGTCTCCTTAGGTATAGCCTGGAATATGATACAGTTTTCCACATTGACTTCGCACAGTCTTCCAAAAGCCAATTCCTCTTTTTTATCTGTCTTGTGTCATCAGTGCAAGACAAGGCCTGTACTTACAAGGGCTGCCCACATTCAGGACCCCTGAGAGCCAACTAACTGGTCACTGCCACAGAGATCTGGCTAAGATTTGGCTCTGGTTTCTTTGCAGGAAAAAAACTACACGCTGGAAGAAAGGGACAGCTCTCACTATTCTCCAGCCTTTTTCTTATGTGCCACAATGCATGAAAGACAGTTATTCCTTTCAGACCTTTTCCTTTTTCTAATAAAAAGCCTCATTTCCAAGAAGACTGGAGTGCAAATTACCTTCTCTATTCAATTACCAAATCTGATCACTGCCTTTTCTTTTTTCACCACTAATAAAAGCTATTGAAGTAAAGCACCCATCTTTCGTTATGGAAAAACAGGCAGTAAGTCACCTTGAGATTAAAATATATAGTGCTAACACTTTTCTTGGGAATATAGAACAGTAATTGCTTAAGACAATGACAACAGAGACTAGAGGGAACATTGTATTTTTGTGGAACATTTCCAGGGGCAATGGGGGAAATCCTCCACTGATTTAAAGTTCCACAAAGCTGCTTCTCTGGCTGATGTAAATTATCATGTCTTCACTGAGATCAGTGTCCCAGCTCCTCCAGCCCTCATAGCTTGGGATATTTCCCTAAATATGAACTACAATTCAGTCAGTTTAGATGAGTATGACAAGGCAGGTGCATTAGATCAGTAACTGATGTTCCAGGCTGCCTGCTGGGATATGCCCTTAGGACAACACAGGGATTTGGCACAACCTTTGCTACCCACTTAACAGGCTGCAAAATAGCCAAGCAAAGATGGGCCACATCTCCAGGTTGTCTTGCTACTCATCAGGGCTGAAGTGGCAAATATCAGCTAATTACACGTACACTTTCTTGGAAAAAAAAAATAGAGAGGGGGATGGGGGGAATTTATGAGCAGTAGGGGCTCGAATTAACAAAGCTTTTCTGGTCTTCATGGTTTTGCTGCAGTTCTGTTGTGATCAAAGAACTGGTGAAGCAAAAGCTGGTCCCAGTGCCGTGCTACTAAAGTTTGAAGAAAAAACCCTAAGACCTTGCCCCTACGGGTACCAACCAGAGATTCATGATAATACAAAGCAGAAGCCAAGAATAGGTTAGGGGTAAAGCATTACAATCAGATAATATCTGAAAACTCAATAGACCATCCTTCAAAGGTCAGGTTGTCTTATATTTTAAGTATCTATGGAAACACTTCAGGGGCAGGAAAGCTCAAAGTAAAGGTTGAATGTTTAACCCCTACCTTTAAAA
>VZUA01025468.1:4671-15984 GCA_013401035.1 Horornis vulcanius | reverse complement strand
CCTTCCCTCCTTCCCTCCTTCCCTCCTTCCCTCCCTCCCTTCCCATAGCAAGGAGACTTTTCTGGCTGTAGTTTTGAGAGAGGATCAGTTTTCAGCCCACTTCTGATTTTGTAGGGGGCTGATTTTGACCTTCCCAATCTGCAATGTTTCTTGCTCACAGCTTAATGTTTTTGTTCCTGGGGCTGCTGCTTCTTGTGAATCCCTCTCTGTGCTGACATTTGGCTGCTCCACCTAAGCCATCGACTATGGGCAGCTGTTGACAGAGGCTTTTGCCTCTCTTTCCTCCAAAAGATAAATTACCTACCAGATCAGCTTGCTGAAATCCCTTGCCCTGCTGCCATGGGATGTTTAGATCCTATGAAAATCTGGGAGAAGTGGAGAGAAAAAGAGTCCAGGATAACTGTATGAGCAGGGTGGCCCCTTTCAGAGGTAGGCTGCCTTTACATGAAAGCAGCAATGTCAAACTATTCCCAGTGGCATTAGATTACCTCTCCTTGCAGTCTAAGAATTTAGATGGAGGGCTCCCAGTCCTTGTGCAGCCATCCTCATGGTGGTGCCCAGCCAGCAGGACTAATGGCTCACGCTGGCATCTCTGGAAAGCTGTCTCTGCTGTCATTTGTGGTGGTCCAGCAGCTGCTCTGGGAGCAGCCCAGCCTTCTGGTTAGCAGTGCTGTGGCAGACAGTGGTCACTTGTAAACCCTGCCACTGCCCCGGAGTCCCAGCCACTGGGGGAAAGGTGACCTGTAGTCCCTGGCACACATCCCTATGGCTCTGGGGAGCAGCATCCCCTCACATGGCACAGTGCTGCCTGTGCCACCAGGTGTACAGATGCCAGGTGAGATGTTTTGGTAGGAGAGATGCTGGTCTACTCGTGTGATCCTCAATGCAGGCTTGAGGAAGCCAGGAGTAGCGCACTGGTGAGAGATGTGTCTGTGAGAATAGATTGCAGGGCTACTTAATTCAATAAATGCCTCACTGAGATCCTTAGAGCGGCTTCAGATCTATAAAGCCACTTCAGTGAGTTCATATCCTGAATAAATATTATGCAGTTAGCTTCTCCCCCGCGTATTAAAGTACAACAGTGTGATGCCATGTTGACAGGCAACAACATGGGATGTAACACAGGAGGGTTAAACAGATTTCAAACAAGATCAGAAAGATTACCCTGTTTTTTTCAAGCTGGTTATCAAGGTATTTTCAAATTCCTGTGACTGAGGGTAAAAAGCCTCCTGTGAAGGAGAGGTACATTATTTTCTGGCCATCTTAAATGTCAAAATGAATTTTACTTTGAAGTGTTTCCTATAAAAAATAAATGTCTGCTCTCTCTGCAGAAGTATATCATATTTTAGTGCATGTTGCTCTCAGGTTTTCAATTAGAACTTTGAATCACATTCCTGATTAGTAACAAGCAATCAATCATAATTAATTAGTTAAAATGTTCAACCGTTAAAATCATTACCATTAATTAAAATAATTATCTCTATTTTGGCTGCACTTCATTGCCATTTCAGGGAAATGTGTTGCTTAACTCTACCTTTAGCACTCAGTAGGGGATTGTAGTGACTAAAACACGCATGAGAGGTGGGGGCATGACTTTCAAAAATCTGGGTTTTGTAGTGTGCTTGTAGTTAGCTTTAAGTAGATGCAAGCATATCAAACACTTATGTTTTTAGTAAAGAGAATTTTCCTTAACTTAATAATATACCTAATATCTGCAGAGATACACTGTCAGCAGAGTTCTTTTCTAAGGAATATGTTCCCTATAACTATATACTTCATAAGTCTTTTCATAAGTAAAATATAAAATTGATGGGTTTTATGCAGTATCATATAGAATATGCTCATTCATGGGAAAAGACCACTTTTTTAAAACCATGTGTTGATGAATGTAAACATAGGTCAGACACAGCAGGAAAGGAAAGAATCTGCTTCTACTAAACAAATACATTTGGTTCAAGAGGGAAAGGATTAGGATACATCTAAGAAAAGGACTTAAGAATCATTGCAGTGACTACAAACTGCTTTGTCACTACAGGAGCTCCACAGTTTCATGAAAGATATTTGTATCTCCAAAGGAATAAACTCTGTCTCTCAAAGAGAAAGAACTAGACAAATTTTGGAAATAAAGTATAAACTTGTCTAGGTTCCTGGTACCTAGTTAAGTTTCAATAAAGGGAATTCATGCTACAAGGAAAGATTTTTTTTTTTTTTCTGAAATATGCAGCCTAAGAAGCAAGATATACAGGAAGATAAAAGCCATCAAAAAGCAGGTCTTACAGAATTTGTAAAGGAAAGACAAACCTTTCCAGTTAAAGCATAGCCAGATTAAATATAGGGTATTTCTTGCTCCTAATCCCCCACCATTTCTTTACCTGTCTCTTAAACAGTTATTTGAAAAAGTGTTTTCCATTTTGAATGTTATGAAAAATGGTTGAGTAGAGAGTTATTTCACTGTAGCTGGATATGAACAATACATTTGTCACTCCAGGTGTGGTGGATCTCTAAACCACAGCATCTCTCAATTACAGCACTGCAGTGCCCCTGGATGCCCTCTGCTCCCCAGCAGTCACTGCAGTGTCATGGCCACTGGTGTGAGCCCTGGAGGTCCAGTGCAAGGTGCATGGAGAGCTCAGAGGTCAGCTGAGGAGGAAGCATCTTTAAAACTACTTATCATCTTCTTTAAAACTACTTATTGTGGTTGTAAACTGGCTGCAAGGATTTCTGCTACTACACACCACCCTTGAACTTCGAGCAGCTCGGGATGATTTCTTCTGCCTTAGGTACCATTGAATTTTTTGATCATAATGTTAGTTCTGGAGGTCATTTAGTCCAACACATCTGAATGAGTGACTCTGGTCATTGCAAGTTGTTCAGGGTTCTGTGCAGTTGTTTTTTAATTAACTCAAAGGATGGAGACTCCAGAGCCTCTTTGGGCAACTTGAGCCAGTGTTTGACTACTCTGGCAGTAAAAAAATATTTTTTTTAATGTGCTTAAACAGAATTTATTGCATTTCAATCTGCATTCATTGCCTCTTGTTCTGTCACTGGAAATCTCTAAGAATGTCTGGCTATGCTGCCTTTACCCCCTCCCATGAGATTATTATTCTCCTCTTATTTCTCCATGCTTCAGTTGGTGAAGATTTCCTGTACTTATAAAAATGGTCAGCACACACTTGGGTCACTTTGGTCTGAAATATGGCCTTAATTTCCTGGAACTGTGATTTGGATAGCTGTTCATTGAGAGACCCTTCTTTTCCCACCTGGGACCTTCTGCTGTGTAGCTATTTTTTTAATAGGTGTAATATCACCTTACAGGTTTGACACTCGGCTATGACAGCCACAAATCTGCCCTTTGAAAAATCTTTTTTATATGGAAGGTGGATGATGTCTACCTAAGACACATGAATTGGAATAAGGACACTTGAGTTCTGCTCTCTGTCACAAATTTTTTGTATGACCTGAGACGTCTCATTAACAACTGACCAAAAGCCTGTTGGGAGTCTTTTCATTTACCTTAATGGGCTTTGAATTAGGTGCTTAACTTTCTCAGACTCACTGACCAATTTATATAAAGGAGATGGTGTTATTTGCCTATCTCGTTGGGCTGTCACAAAGTGAAATACACTGCGACAAAGGATTTTGGGATCACTGAGTAGAGAGTGCTATTCAAGTGCAAAGTATTATATAAACCTTTAGAAGCAGTAATAAAAGTGCTAGTGTTTCCTTGAAAAACTGACTTCTTTTCACCTTTATATTTCGAGGAAGGCTTGTCATTTCATGTTTCTCCAAGGAATACAGCATCCTCTGAAGCATGCAGGGTGCAGCCCAGCATCATATCTCAATGGCCTCTGCCAGAGGACAGGGTGAAGGAAGGGACTGCTTTCACTGTGCTGTAATTAAAATTTTGTGAATTTAAACTTGTAGACACTAGTGTAGCAGGGGAGCCTCATTCTGTGGTATAGGAACATGATGAGATGTTGCAAAGGGAATAGAAAGAAATTTCATACTTATTCTGTGTTATTTTGCAGGAGTGATCAAACCCACAGAAGCTTCTGAATATTAGTGGAATTTAGCAGATGCAAAAATTTAGGCTAATCAGAGAAAAGAAATTGAATGGTTCTATTTGTACTGCTAGATATAACATAGAAAAACATAAACGTTAACACATCATTGTAAATTAAGTTGTAAATGCAATGGATCTCACTCCCATGCTTTTGTCTTTCTTTTTTTTTTCCTTTGTATGTTTGCTGTAAGATAACTTGGTTTAAAAAACCATAAACATATTTTGCACATTTGCTGCTGATTCTGTCTGCAGCTAAATGTGATTATAAAAGGAACTTACATATTTTTCATGCATATTCTCTCTGGCCAAGTGTACATCCTCCAGGTACAACTCTTACATAAATTTTAAATACCGACAAAATGCTATTTAATATTCAAATATTTACTCTTATTTCTAGAACATGCAAATTTTAAGTAAAGCTCTACCATGCAAAGTTCAGCCATTGCCTCATTGTTTCCATTTGGTTTGACTTCCTGAAACAATGATTCCAGGCTTCAGATGGGAAAAGATGAGCCAAAAAGATTGTGTCATCTTTTTGTAGTGAAGCACTCATCAGTACCTGTTTCCAGTCCTGAGCAGGATTTAAACTTGCACCAGAGTCCAGAACATCACATCTTTCTTGTTCTGTTTTTGTTCTGTAAGACCTCAATAATTTAAACAAATGTGGTAAAACTTAAGAACCTCATTAAGCATTGCTTCTGTACAAAGGAAGGAAAGAAATACTGATTTACTACAGCTTATAGTAAAATAACCCTCTCTAAATCTTTGTGATTCTTAATATCTTTCTTAAGTTCATTGTTATGTTCCCCTGCTGACTTGTGTGCTTCAGTGTATTAAATGCTAACAATAAAAATTATGTCATAGCCCAAAAAGTGTTGTGGGTTTAAATCCTGCTTGAAGGACCCTGTATGTTGGCAGTAATAAAGAAAGGTACTTGAAGAATGTAAGAACTTGCTAATCAGATTGTTAATTGAGTACATGAGCTTCACATAATAGAAAGGCAAACTGAGAAGGTGACAATGATAGCCAGACTTCATCTGTTGAGCTGGAATTAACGATGAACAAAATCAAGATCCCTTTGTGGTTGATTCTTGTACAGCTGCAGCCAAATATAAAAGAACCATCAAAGAAATCAACTCATTAGTAATTTTGTACAACATCAAATAGAAGTTCTTAACCCCTCATCAGACTTTTTCTGACAACTCCTTAAAAGCTGTATTAAAAAAGCCAAAAAGCCGCATTATTTGCTTCATCAACTCAAAGAAGTGGCCTGCAGGAACATAGCATAAACTGAAGCTTTTAAAAACAGATCTATCTATCTATAGGTAGAACAGTCAAAGCACAAATATATTGTGACATGCAAAATCTCCCCCAGTCACCCATGTCACACAGTGTCAATAGCCTGTCTACTTCACAGAAAAACTAACCCCAGATTTAAATAATTTTCATATTGTAACAAAAACTGACAAAACCCAGTGAAATCAGAAATAAAGCTGCCACTGTGACCTTACTGCACTGTCATTTTGTCTATAACTCTCCCCACTGGGGGAAGTTGCCAAACCAAGGGTGAATTAAAGATTGTGTCTCTATAATGTTGGAAAATAATGTGCTTTCAGGGCAAGCTTTCATAAAATTTGAACAGTCCATTCCACTGTCTCATTGCCACTGCAACATTTTATTTATCTCAGTGGGTCTGCTGTGAGAGAGAATTGCAGACCTGGACATTTAGTTGGTATTTTTAAAGTTTGATTTTATAAGGTGATATGCAATCCGGAAACTGTTTTATTACACTGGTGAAAGTGCCTATTAAAGCTCTTAAAACTTCTGTCTTGTAGGCTTTTTAACAATCTAAAAAGTGATTAAGTATGTGAGTGAGAGATCAGCTCCTAGGAAGCCTTATTTTTGCATAGTCTCATGCGAATTACGTGTGATTATACAGATGCATTAACAGAAGTTTGTTAATGGAATGTCTATTATATCTGTTTTAAGACTCTGTAATTTAAGTTTTGTGTATTTCAAGTTTTTGCTGCAGTAGGGCACATAGCGTCTTGGAAAAAATGGTAGTTGTATAAAATTTAATGGTAGGGAAATATCCCAAAGGTGTTACTTTGATCAGCAGTAAACTATGTATTGAATAGTATACAAAAATTTTTAAATACTTTTTTCATTTTATTGATTTCCTTTTCCACTGTTGCAATTTGCCTTCCAAGCAGATATTTTGCAGTAGGCACTAGCACAGGTTTGTGAATGAGTTTAAAAACTCAGAAATGCTCTTGGTTAAAGTCTACAACAGTTAGAAAGATCTTTGTAAGCGAATGATGTCGATGCTTATTCTGGAAGTAGTTGTGGCTTATATCAATGTGTCTGCTGAACAGAGTGGAGAGGTGGACTTCTTGTTGGCATGCCTGAAATTTTTGAAATGAATTTTTCTGGTTTATCTTTGAGGACCAGCCGTGAGACTGAAGTCTGAGGAGCTCTTGAGTTCCATGAAGCCTCTCTGAGCTGCTGATTGTTTCCCGGCACTCTCTTGGAGAGCTCTTGTGGAGCTGAATGCGATGCGTTCATCTGGAGGCCTCGTTCTGCCATCCCTGACTACCCTGGTTCCTTGGCAAACACAAAGGAGAAGTGGCAACCCTGAGAGAAATGTGGAAAATAATTCAAATGGAAGGAAAATAGGTGGGTGGGTGGGCGTATGCTGGTGAGAGAGGAACATTTTGTACCACAATGTGTTCCTTCCTGCTGGATTCACAGTCCATGAACGAGTCTCCTATAATTAACACATTGCCATTATCAATAAATGCTATGAAGCAGGACTGGAGAGAATTGGCAAAGTAGCTGCTGCTCACAGAAAGGCCTCCCCAATCAAAACCGGCTCCCACCATGCTAAGGAGCCAGTGGGGAGCTCAGAAAAAGGATGCCAGGAGTTGGTATTCCGGGTGTGAGCCATTCCATCCTGCAGCCCTGTCGTTTCAGCTGGCTCCCGTTCAACCCACGTTGGCATGTGCTGTCTCTTAGCAACTGCCAGACGGATGGTCCCGCCTGGCCACGGGCAAGGTGCCAGTCGGCCACCCAGCCTCGGTGCTGGGGGAGCCCTGCCTGCCTTCCACAACTCCTGGAAACTACCTGCTGGAAAGCACCTCTGTTTGCAAGGGAAAAAAGGATTTGTTAGCCTGGACTGGCGAGTCTGACCTGCTCGTGGCAGCAGGAGACCCTGGCTGTGGCTGGAAAGGTGAAGCTCTGAAGATGACACATCTTTCGTAACTCAGCTGGCTGCTCCTACCTGATGAAGAGCCTCACCTGAGCTTTACAGCAGCTTAGTGCATGAGCTAACACACAGCAATGCATTGTTTGCACATGCAGAGTAAGAACACTTATAAATGTTATGTTACATATGCTATAAAAAAAATTCACAAAAGTATTTTGCTTTTAATTTTTGTTAATTGTTTGAGGGTTTTGATTTGATTTGGGTTTTCAGGATTTTTTTTCCAATCCTACACTGGCAGATTTTTCTCCTTTTATGAGATTTTCTCCTTTTCATGAGCTACAATGCTCTATGAAGTAATTTTTTTGTAGGTTTTTTTTTTGTCCCTTAGTTTCTCCCCAAACCCTTAATTTTTAAAATGTTGGGTTCAGCTTCACAGCTCCCCATGTGAGCTGCTGGGCTAAATCTCAAAGCAGTGTTCTCAAATGGCAGGGCTGGGTGCTTTCCTTTTTCTGGGCTTGATCTTCACTGTGCTACTATGGATCAGCCATCAAAAATGCATGCACTTGTGCTTATATAAATGAATTCCTCTAGGTTAATTTTCCAACCTTGACTAGTTTTTTATAATTATAATAATGGAACAATTTAGATATATTCTATTTTGCCCTGCAATATCTTAGAGATTGAGTGCTTTTGCACATAACCTACTAAACGTCATTTTAGCAGTGAGAAAAATTATAAAAGCAACATTTCTTGTTGTTCTAGAAAGTGCAAGTCATTGGGGAAATGAATGTCTTTGCACCATGTTGTGACTCAATTCTAAAAAAAAAAATCTAGAAATTCCATAGTCCCTAAGGAGTGCCTCTAAGCATCTGTTTTGGTCTACAATGTCTGTATTATTTCAGGTTCCTGAATGAGGAAAAAATTATGATTGAGATCATTGCAGTGATCTAGAATTGACTCTATGGGCTGTAGTTTCCCCTAAGTCATGCTCATTACCATACCATCTTCCTGAAAACACAAATAAGAATATTTTCTGGCATCAGTCAACGAAACCTCATTTCTGTTCCCACTGGACCTCTTTACATTTTGATGTGGAAGCTGAAAAGGCTCCCAAAAGCTCTTAGGCTCTTTTTTGCCTGTTGGTGGAAGCTAAATCACTTAACTCGCTGTTAACAATCTTGAAAATAGATTAGTGATTTTCTTGTCTGAATTCCTTGTGGAAGGTAGGGAGTATTTAACAGCACTTGCTATGGCAAGCAGAGGTGAGATAGGTGCAGGCTGGACACAGGAGACAGGAACTGAAGAATCCTATTTTTATCATGGAAGGGGAAAAAAGAAGCCAGTAATTTATAAAGCCCTCAATGAGTCACCAAGGTTTTCCTTTATGGGCAGGATAAAGCGAACAGCTGTTCTACTACATTCCATTTGCTTGAGTCAACAGGCCCATTCTAATAGTTTGTTGATTATCTTACATTTTGTCAATATTGTGGTATGATTTAATTGTTTGTTTTATCGTTACTCAGATTGACAATGTTTTATTTTGTGAGCTATGATGAGATAGCTCATAGGGTACAATGGTAAGAATGATTTATCTTGAATTCCATTTTTAGCAGATTGTTTTGCTGTAGCTACCACCTTGCACTAGCTGTTTAATGATTTTTGCTTTACGTTCTTCACTTGTAACCCCCAATCAAAACAATGTTTTTCTTGGCAGTCGGTGATTTAAGCCATCGCACACGGTTGGCTTTTCTTTTTAGGGGCAAACCATATCGTCTCCTCTTGAGAGAGCTCCCTCCCTTGCTCTTGGTATTATATCTGCAATATCCTCCCATGGAAGGGATGATGTGGCTCTCTGGGCTGCAACTGTTGCTCTACTTTATGCCCTGATCTTGAAGAGGATAGAGAAGAAATGAGTGGTGACATCCAAGCGTGGAGGATCACCCTCACACCCAGATTCTGTACAGGAGGCTCAAGTGGTGTCCAGCTGTGACATCTCCAATGGGCAAAGCACTGAATTTGTTATTCTTAAGCAATTATGATCTCTTTTGCAACATATGTCAATAACAAGTCCATTTACTTGCTATGGGGATGTAAAGTGCTTAATGAGTTCCAGAAGACCAACTATGAAGTCCCCGGCAGAAATCTAACAGGTTGCATTGTATGAACATGCAAAGGGGCAAGTGATGCAGAAGTAACTTCTCCACAAGTGAGTTTGGGTTTTATTGCTACCAATGGAAATCCAAACCATGCTATGGAGATCATATTTACAGGACCCCCAAACAAATAATTAGTAAGATTCTGGATCTGAATTGTACTGTGTTATATATTCAGCCCTAACTTACTTCATTCCAACTCCTCCCTGTAGACATACTCTATTGGAAACATATGAAAAAGTTCCAAACACAAATACCATGTCCCTAATAAATAAATGATTATGCTGGGAGCTGCAAGAATATTTTTCTGTTTTCTTTCAGCTAGTATTTTGCAAGTGTTAGCAATTTTCAAAACAGTTCAGAATTCCCATACCCATCTGTGGTGATTTCCCTCAGACACCCATAAACCCACTTTCTGAAATTTCTTATGTATTTTTAACTGTGCCAGTAGAAATATTCAATTCATTTGATGTGCATAAACATCCTGTGTTGTCAAACCATTTTTAAACATCAACAGAGAATGCAGTAGCATTAATAGTCATGTACCTTGCTCTGCTATTTCAAACTGCCCACTTTATTTATCTAAGGTGTTCCAGTGTCTTCTATCACTCTAGTCATTAGCAAATTTATGTTGTTCACTTACCTTTTGCATGCCTGCCAGGGCAGAATATGTAATAACAGTCTGTAATTAAATCTTCCTCAACTTACTTTATCACTGTACATCTTCTCTATACATTTTCTTCTTTCCACCGTCCATCAGATGATGGAAATGACAGAAAGAAAAGATACTGCTTGAGCTACACAAATACCTATATGCAAATTAATCTGAAATTAATCTGGAAACCTCCCCACATTAAATTAATATTTAATGAAGCTCTCAAATTTTAGGATGTTAAACTGCATTTAGCTGAGATTTGAATAGAGCTATTGATCTTTAGGTTTTGCAGTGATAGTAAGTTTGATTAGGAAATGAAAAGTTTTTAGTTTAAAGTAGCATAACAAAAAATTTGTGTGTTATGGTGAATCATTAATATTATAGCACTCACAGTGGCATCAAACTTTTCATCTTAGCTGTGATGAAAAATGGTCAAAACAGGATCAATTTCTTCCACTTCTGTTCTTTTTTTTTTTTTTTTTACCTTTAAGCTTAAGACAAAGCAGATTTTTTACTTCCATCCTTGGTCTTGCATGAATCCTTAGTAGGATTCTGAAGTGTTAGTAAACTAGTGCAACTTTCTAAAGGAACAAAATATGTGACTGCTAAAAGTAAAATTTATCTAAAATTTTGCATCATTGTGTGATTAGAGTCCAGCTGTAGCTTCTGGCTGGTGTGCAAAATGAAAGTGAATGCTGCCACTCAGATATTATCTGGAAGATTACTGGGAATATGACAAGGAAAAGTAGGAATTTCACCTCTAATTTCTACTACTTGTACTTCAAGAGAATGGTATAAGTGGGTAAGAATTTTTTACCTCTAATTTTTTTGGAGATTTTTCATGATGGAAAGTAGAAGCAATTGAATGGAGATTTCTTTAGTAGATAATCTTGTATAAAGAAATTTAATTTTGACTTCCTTGCAATATGCTATAAGCACATGACTGACTCTCCTTGTGGACTCTTTCAGGCTTAGAAAACTCCTTTGGAACCCCATAAAAAGATATAACTAAAATGTGGTTCCAAGAAAACTCTTATTAATTTCTTTATCAGGTACAAAGAAATGCAAACCAGCAAAAATTGTCAATTAAAAAAATCTGCAATACGGATGTTGGGAATTTGCATGAAAGCAAATTAATTAAAAAGACAAAATTAGATTATAGATAAATCATATGTCTCATTTTACTTTCAGCTTTTACAACCTTTCCCTGTTTCTCTCTTCCTCTGTTGAGGCTCTC
>VZUA01025467.1:0-14560 GCA_013401035.1 Horornis vulcanius | reverse complement strand
GGGGGGGAAGCGTCTGCTCTGTCAAAAGGAGGAGTTGAAAGGAAAGCAGCGGAAGCTTTGCCTTTTGTTCTGAGTCAAGCAGCCAGGGAGGGAGGGAGGGAGGGGAGAGATGGTTCTGAGCGTGAGGCTGCAGCAGGGCACGGAATCCACTCTCCTGGGCCACATCCAGGGTGTTTGGGTGGATTTACAGCCCACTGAGCTCTCCTGGGGGTTTTGCTGGGCCTGTGGATAGACAGGGGAGCAGGACCTGCTCCTCAGCCCTTGGCTGGGCTTTAGCTGTGACCAGGGGCTGGGGACCTTGCCCTGCAGCATTTGGTGGTGGCAGTTTGGGTTTGGTGCTGGTGGCAGGGCTGGGGGTGGCTGTGGCTCAGCACTGACTGGTCACCACCTGGCCAATCCCTCAGATACCAACCCCAGGGAGCTTTTCCCTCCCTCAAGGAGGTTGAGGTTGTAAAGGAGGGATGAGGTTAAAAACCCAGGCACCCTCAGCATGGGCTGTGTTTTTATCCTCAGGAAATTAATTCAGTTACTGCCATCTCAGTTCCATCTTCTACTTCAGTCCTTCCTTGTCTTTCCATAAGATCCAAACCAGTTTGGTGACAAATTCCTCAGATTCCTTCTTCTCTTTTTTCTACATTTAGAGTAATTTACCTCTGCAAACTCCTGCTCTGATGCCCTTTAACCATCCTTCACCTCATCCTGCTTTCCCTGCATGGAGTTCAGTGGCTCTGGCTTCTGCAGGACCCTTCCCAAGGGAAGGTCAAAGAGGCTGGGATGCCACTGTCATCCTGTTTTCCCAAGGGGACACCCTCGTGGTCTTCTGGAATACACTGGAATGCCTCTCCCTCCTTTCCCATTATGGTACAGAGATAATGGATGTGTTTTCAATATCCAGTCTGACAATACCTTCCTCCCTAATCATCCCTCCAGACCTGCTCCGAGCTTCTTGTGGAAAATCCAGCTCCAGATCCGGGTGGAAGCGTCTCAGGCGAATGTTGAGGATGTTGTTTCTTCCCCCGTAGGGAAATGTAGTCGGACTGAAATCAAAACATTTTGAAGGAAACGTGTTGATTTCGACTGGGAAGTATCAAAACAGATTGTTTCAACTTTCTCGGTTTGTTTTGACAATATCAAAATGTTTCATTTCCATGAGGTAAAAACATTTGGGGTTGATTTTGCTCTCAGTTTAGTTTTGACTTTCCCTTTCCCTGAAATCATTGTGTTTTTGTCATGAAAAGCTTGAATAGAAGCTTGTGGAAGTGTCAAGATCCCCAAATGGGAACCCTTCACCATTCAAGGTATTCCCAGGTCAGAGTGGGAGCTCTCCTTTCCCCTGGGCACCCCTGGCCCATCCCATCACAGCCACCCAGACTGGGCAGAAATAAACCCAAACCCATCTCTGGAGCCAGGGCTGAGGAGAAGGAACCACAGCCAGGTGCCTTTCCTCAGTTTATTTCCTCACATCCTGATGTTTGCTGCCAACCCTTTGGGGTGCTGCTGGAATTCCCCACCCTGTGCTAAAAAAGCTTTATGGAAGCCATGAAAGCCAAGCCACATCTTCATTTCTCACCTCCGCTCTTAACAGCTTTTGTTCCTGGAAGGAAGGAAGTGTTTTATGTCCTTCAGTGAGGCAGATCCATCAGCAGACTAAGGAAAACAATTAAAGCAAGGTAACAGGTAGGAATTAACCTTTAGGGGATAGACCCAGCTCAAATGACTCCTCTTCCTCAGCCCATCTGCATCCCGAGGTGGTGATTCATTTCTCCCTGCTGCTCATTACCATGCTACCAAGACTGGAGAAAATTAGGATGGAGCTTGAAAATCCCTGAGCTCCAAAAGGTTTGATTTCCTGGGCCCATTTTTTTTTTCTGCTTTCCTACTGGCTGATTTCTCACACAGCTTTTCCCGGGCATTTGTGGACGTATTTGCCTCTTGTGCATCGTCATGGCTTGGTAAAAAAAATGGGTTTCTTTCCAAAGTGACTTTTTTGTGCCTCTCCTCCGTGCCTGAATGATGTGCATTGCAATAGGTGGAGGAGATGAGGGGTGAATGACCTCGAGCATGGCTCCCCCCTCTCTGTGGGGATATTACTTAAGTGTCTCTTTCTCCTTCTGCCTCCGAGTGTTTTAGGAGGTTTGGTATTTTAGAGATTCATTTCTTCCAGCATCTGAGGTTAAAACTGGCTGAGATGAGAAAGGCACGTCCCAGAAGCTTTATTTCTGCTAAATCTGAAGAGTTACAGGAGTTTGAGTGGATGGGGGGCAGGGCCTCGGGGGAAAAACCCCCAAAAGCAGAAAACAACAGGTCCAAGTCCTGCAGAGAGCAGAAGGAGGGGACGGGGAACTCAAAATGATGCAGAGTCCTTGGTCAAAACTCAAAGAGCACAAGTGCAGCTGCTTCTGAGAGCCAAAGCAAATCCCTTGTAGCTGGAGCTCTGCCCAGAGTTAATTTCATGGGTCCAGCTCAACCCCTCATCCCACAGCGCTGAGGCCGAGGGGTCATGTGGAGTGTGAGTGGTTTAGGAACACATTTGGAGAGGGATGTGGGCCGGAGTCTCTTAAACAAGCAAAGGTCCCAGCAGAAAGCTTCTCTCCACCACAACAGAAAGCCAGCTCGGGCACGGTTTTGGGGGTGCAGAAACATCTGATCCCTGCCCCTCCTCTGCCCCTCGCCACAGGACACGGAGTCTCCAACAGCCTTGGACAAATGACAGCACAAAACCACATCCCTGGGTTAAAAGGGGGGAGAAAGGAAGACTGAGAGGGAACGAAATGGGGCTGCAGCAGGAGGGAAAACAAACCCCACTGAGCTGTTATTCCAGCCCTGGTGGAAGCCCAAGATCACTCACAGGAGCCCTCAGAAGTTCATAAACACCTTTGTTTGTAGTTTCCACTTTGACTTTGTTCAGACTGGAGGGGACAAATGTGTTCCTGTCGCTGGCTGCTGATTCTGCTACTTCTCCAGGAAGAAATGGCTTCGCCTTTCTCCAGCGCGTGCCTCATAAAACAGGGATTAAGAGCACTTTTTTCAAACATCGTTTTTGTAATAGCACAGCCCCAAACCCCTTCAATCAGCAAACTTGAGCACGGCTTGACAGCCTAAACTGCCATTCCTTAACCCACAGGACAAGAAGTGCCATTTGCACATGGCTGAGTGGCCAGCAGCAGAGATTCATGTCGGCTGCTAATTGCCTTTGGCTCCGAGCCACAGCACAAACCCGGCACCCAGCACATTCCTCCTCCCCATCCCACCCTGGGAAATGGCTTTGCCCGGATTTCAATGACTCAGGAGTGCGTGGAGCCATAGTTCTTTCAGGAAGTTGGGCAAGGAAAGGACGGCTGGGGAGGAAAAGTTCTCCCAGGAGGTGAGACAGGAGCTCCGGGGCACAAAGCTCCAGTTCAAGCCTGCTGTGAATTTTTCTGGATATTCAGTTTTCCATGCCTTTCCATGTGTAGAAAGAGCATGTGGAAGAACTCCTCTGGCTTTCCACATCCTCTACTGGAAGGTGTCCTTGACTATGGCAGGGGTTGGAGTGAGTCCAACCCCTTTAAGGTCCCTTCCAAGCCAGACCATTCCATGACTCCATGGCATTCCACCCTAAGCCATGTGGCCCAGTGCTGTGGGAGGTATCTGAACCCATCTGGGATGTCCAGACAAGATTGGAAGATAACACAGAGGAATGACAAGGTGACTTACAGCAGCCCTGAGGTGGATGCTCCTTCAAATGTCCCTGGCCATCTCCGTGGGTAGCTGGAACCCCCCAGCCAAGGTGCTTTTCTGCCTGCAGGATACCCCAGGTCAGCTCAAAGCTGGGCCAAGTTCCAGCTCTACCTCGTTCCCAACCTCTGATCCCTCAAAAGTGAGTCAGGATGGATGGGATAACTCCACCAACCCTTGTCCACAGAGCACTGGAGAAAAAAATGACCAGTTCTGGGATCTGGGCCAGAATCTGCAGCAAATAATATGAACAAGGCTTGTGAATGTCCAGATTTAGCAAAAACCTGAGCAAGCCTCCTTGAAACGGGGGGGAGGTGGGACCTTAAGGGTCCTTCAGGGGAGAGAAGAATGATGATGGCAGGGGGGTGAAGGAAGTGATTGTCCAGGAACCCAGGTGAGAGACCAAGGTGGGGGTGCAAGGAGATAATGAACTGCTTCATTGAAGACTCTTCCATCCTCGTGGGCAATCCTGATATTTTATGCACTTTCAAAATTCTACAAAGAACTTTTGAAAGTTATTTCTAAATAAAATTCTACAAACATAGAAATAAATTTCTACACATAGCTTTTGGGGTGCTTGGCATGAGTATTCCCAAAAAAACCCCTGGCATTTCCAAACCTCTGCACAATCTCCCCCAAAGCCACGAGACAGAAGTTATTGATAAACTTCATTAAATCCTTGGATGGTTTATGTTGGAAGGGACCTTAAGGATCATTCACTCTGCCCCTCCACCTTGCTGGATTTGTCATTCCTGAGGAAAGAGGATAGATTTTGATTTCCTGTATCCCTCTGTTCTCATTGGTGATGTTTTGTAACTGGCATGGATTTTCTTTTAATGGATTTAATTGAAATGATGGCAAATCATTCCAGCTGAAGTGTGGGATATGAAATAAGAGTACTCCCATAGTTACACTCCTAACAACCCAAAATGTGGGGTTTCATGGCAGCAAGGAGCTTTCATGGAAACAGCCCAGCACTGCCTCCAAACACTGATTTCAGTTGGTTATGTGCTCTGTACCTTCAGGCAAAACAGCACATGCAAGCCCTAAAGCAGGAGCAGCCAGGATTTGGCACATTCAGGTACATCCACAGAGGAGGCAACCAGCCAGAGATGCCATGAGGATAATGCCAAGCTTTNGAGGATAATGCCAGGCTTTCCAGCTGAGTGATGGGGAAAGATCCATGGGGAGAAGTGCACGGTGTTTCCCTGGGGAGGACAAGTCAAGCTAAAGCTCCATGTGCTGAGCAGGCAGGGCTGGAGCTGCTCCATCAACCCCAGGGTCAGGCTTGGGTCAGAAATGCAGAATTTTAAAATTTCCATCAGAAATTGTAGTGATAGGATAAGAGGGGATGGCTTCAAACTGAAAGAGAGTGAGGTTAGAGGGGATATTGGGAAGAAATCCTTCCCTGTGAGGGTGATGAGGCCCTGGCACAGGTTGCCCAGAGAAGTTTTGGCTGCCCCTGGATCCCTGGAAGTGTCCAAGGGCAGGTTGGACAGGGCTTGGAGCAGCCTGGGATAGTGGGAGGTGTCCCTGCCCATGGCAGGGGCTGCAGCTGAATCATCTTTAAGGTCCCTTGCAGCCCAAAGCATTCTGTGATTCCGTGACTCTCTGAAGCTCTGGAGATTTTCTGGGACATGATGGGATAGCAGGAGCACTGTGTGGTGCTGCCAGGGTGTGTGGTAACTCATTTTCCAGAAATAACTGCAGAAGCTGGGCATTCCCAGTGGGTTTGGGAGTGCCACCACCTCCCTGCCCTCTGCAACGCCCCTCAGAGTCCCTCGTGTCACCGTGCCCTGACCTGCTGCCTCCTCCAGTGTGTTTGATGATTAAATGGGAAGGAGGAGCTGCTCCAGGAAGAACACTCTGCTGTTTTGGGGCCAGATCAGCACCTTTTGATCCATGTTAGATGCAAGATCCTCTTGCTCTCCCCAGAAATTCCTTTGCTCGTTGCCACTTCCAGCTCCCATCCCGGTTCAGGGGGTGATGCAGGAGCAGCAGGTGGCTCCTGCAGCCTGGAACCAGGCTGGGGCTTTCCTTACAGTTCTGGGGGAAAGATGCAGTGGACACAGAGAGGTGTGCAGAGGCATGGAGGCCTTGGAGAAATGGGGAACTAATGAGGAAAACTGTCACTCTCCACCTGGGAAAGGCTCCTAGCAGGGATATGTCAGGGGTAATGAATCTCCTCTCCATTACCAGGAACAGCCTGAAAATATAACTGTTCTATATCTGAGTAGGTCTCCTTCCTGTTATAATAAATGGGATGAGATAAACAGAAGTTCAGGGTGATACCAGACTTAGAAATCAGTTAGTTCTGACACCAAAATAATGTTTTCCTTCATACCTTTTACTAATTAGCATGAAATCAAAACAGTTTGTTCAAGTCTTTAATGTGTTTCCCCTTATTTTCAAAGCAGGATGCGTTTCTAGCAATTCTGGATTAAAAGCCCTTTTAGGGAAAACATCTCCAAATGCCTCATTTTTCTGCTTTTATTTTCTACCTGTTAGGAATAAAATCACTTTCTTAATAAGCATGAGAGATATGTGCATCAGGAACAGAGATTTGATTCGTGGATACCTGCTTGGGAAATGCTCTTCTGAGGCATATCAGATGTGCTCAAATCAGCTCTGAAAACTCTGTGTACTGCTCCCAGCCCAGGACACCTGGAAAATGTGGAGAAGGAAAGGAGCAGAGCTGTGGTGTGACATTCCCTGACTCCCAAGGAAAGCGCTCCCTGAGGATTCACTCCTGGCTGTGAAGTACAGCTGTGGTTTCACTGACCACTTTTCTGCTCTCAGCTCCTCACAGCAATGGGTAGGAAGAAGCAGGAGCAGGGACAGGCTCCCACTCCATGGATTTACCTCCTCTGCCACTGTCAGTGATGAAGAAGGGCTGGCTAAGCCCAGTCCTGGAGTCATTCATAAACCACTGACAAGTCAGAGCAGCCCCTCAGGTGTTTGCAGGTGCATCCACAAACTCTGGAGTTTTGGGGACGTGGAACAAATGCATTTGTATTCCAGGTGAACCAAACAAATAGGAAAATCTCTGGCTTGTTCTGTGGAAGCAGGAGTGAGTGTAGCTGGCCCAGCTGCTCTCCCCAGCAGAGGGATAATCATCTCTACTGCAGATCCCTGCTCTGCCACGCTCCTCTGCTGTAGGCACACGAGGAGGGACTGGAGCAGCATTTTTATCCTCACAGAGGGAGCTGCAGCTGATGATTTCAGTGGCATCACGAGGCCCTTGCAGCATCACAGCCTGGTTTGGTCTTTCTCCTGAAGCTCGAGAGACCTGGAGCTGCTTTGGCTGAGTCTCCACGGGCTGGGAAGGAAGTCACATTTAAATCTGCCTCAGGAGGGGACCTGGGAGAGTGGATTTCCTGCAGGAGATGAACTGGGATGTGTTCATAATGCAGTGTGTGATCCCTCAGACTCCGCCAGCCTGCAGAAGACAGCAAAGAATTCCAGTGCCAGCTGGCAGAGCATTCCCAGAGGGAAAGCAGTCTGTCTCCTAATCCTACTTGAAGCAGGAAGGCTGAGCTTGATCTGTGTACACAGACACGATGCTGGACTGGCCCAGATGAGGACAAGGACGTTCAGACAACATGTGACAGAAAGTCAGATGCAAATCCCTGCCCGTTCCTGTCCCAGGTCTGGAATTCCCAGACCAAGCAGCCTGTGGGATCTGGAGGTGTGGGACAAACCCCCCTCAGAGCCTTTCCTCCTTTGCTCCCCAACCCTTCAGCTGTGCTCCAGAGCTTGTCAAGGAGTCTTCTACACCCAGACCTGAGCTATCACGGGAAGTGCTGCTGCTGGGAACCAGGCAGAGCTCTTCCAGCACAAGAAGAATGTTACAAGGAATGCAATGCCATGGAGAGGTTCAAAACAACCTCCAGCCAGGGCTGCAAGAGCATCTCCCACCTCTCTGGGGCTTCCAGGGGCCTCAGCTCCTTCTGTCCACCCAAGCATGGAGCCCACGTGCAGGAAGAGCTTCAGAGTTTATGGACTGGACAAGTCTGGGCAGAAGTTTTCCTGAGGTGTCAGAAGCCACGTTTGTGACTCCCTGCCAGGTTTCAAATCCTCATTCTGAGCACTGGAGGTCTGAGTTTCTCAAAGAAACCTCTGTCAGGATTTGCTTAAAATGAATGAAACTCTTATTTTTTTCCTAATCTTGTTTATATTGATCCCTCCTATGAAATCAAGGAACATGTAATCAGCTTTTCTATATATCACAGGCTGCTAAAGGTCACCCAGATATCTACATCAAGCCAAAATATGAATGATGGCAAATATTTCCACCCTACAAGACAGAATATATCTGTTACAGCCAAGAGAAGAAGGATGTTATCAACATATATTATATCAACACATACTATCCCATTTGATATTATATAATCAACATATATTTTAATTAATGGCATGGAAGGAAAAAGCCCTGAACAAGCACCCTGTGCCTGCCCAATTTAATGAATGCCAGTTTTCATCTGGAGCTGAGTTGGGTTCCTCAAGCCTCATGGAGGGATTTTCCAGACCTGGATGCTTTGGGAGCAGATTTGTTGTTCCTGTTCTCTGCTTCTTGTTGGCCTTGAAGCAGCGATGATCCAAACCTGACACAACACCCAGGAGATGCTCCCCAGCCCTGCCTGTGCACACCAAGGACTGCAGATGGTTTTGGGAGGTGAGGAGGAGCTGGAGCACACCAAGAGTCAACCTTGGTGTCTCCACTCCATGACTCCCAGTTCCAAGGCTACAGATCCCAGCTCTGCCTGTGGAAAGGGGGTGGGGAATGGTCTGGTGCTCTTTCAGGATTGTCCACAGCCCCAGGAGTCCCTTGGCAAAGTCTGCTTCGATTTACACCCTGTGCTGCTGGAGTTGGATCCCTCTGGGTCTTTTTGGGAATAACTCGGAGCTGGAATGTGTCTGTCCTCACCACCAGGCTTCACCTTCCACTCTGGGCGAGAGGGGCTAAATTCCAGATGGTGACAGCTCCTAATCCAGGGAGCTCATGAAGGCTGAGGAAGCCTGGACAATTTATTATTTCATTCTAGAGGAGGAGGAGATGCTGAGGCAGGCAAGGCTGACAAGTGAGGCCTCTTCTGCCTCCCTGGATGGGATTCCAGAAGCAGGAGGGACCTCTCTGGCCACAGATGCTGGGCTCCACTTTCCCACACCCTGCCCAGATGTGATGGAGTAGGGCCATGTACCAGATATGTTTCAGTCTAAGTGCTGAACTATTCACTAAGGAAATTAGGAAGTACCAGTTTGGGCAGCCAGAGTTTCTGGATAGTGCTTGGAATGGCTTTTCCCTCCAGGCTGGAGCTATGTCCATCTCCTTGGGACAGGGAAGGACCACTGATTCCTGCCAACCTTCAAAATTGCCTTGCAAAGAAGAACAAGCTCCTGGATGGCCGAGGTTGATTGGGGGGATGTTTTTCCAGATCCTTTTCCCTTTGTTTGTAATGCCCACGGACATTCCAGAGGCTGCATGGCTGAGTATTTAAATGAGAAAACACTTCCTGGAGAAAATGACCCATGGAACACTCCCAGAGCTCTGGGACACAACAGCAGAAGAGGCAAAGATTACTAAACAGGCAAAAATTCCGTCCAGGTACGGATCCAGCTCTCAGCAGGTGGTGGGAATAAAAGATGATGAAGGCAGAGATAAATGAGGTGTCTCCTGACAGTGGGAGATGAAAGCACACTGGAGCCAGGCATTTGTGTCTGTCTGTTCTCCAGGAACTCTTGGAAAGAGGGTTCTGCCTGTGTTTTGTTGGAATAGAAGCCAGATTGCATAAAAAAAGATCATTAGGGGCTGTGTTGTTTTTATTATCTGTGATTTTTTTTTCCTTGTGCTAATGGATCCCAGACCATCCCAACCCAAACCTAGCTGGGGGGAGAGCAGGAGGGATCCCTCCCTCTGCCAAGGCTGAGCTGCTGAGCATTTAATCACAACCAGGAGATGGGAACCAAGCCCAGAGCTCTTCAATGGCCACTTCCCAGGGAGAAAGAAGGATTTGAAAGTCTCCCAAAGTGTCCAAGGGCAGCTTGGATCCAGCTGTTTCAAACGAGGGTCAGAGGTGAACACACCTGAACACACCTGTGGGACCACTGGGGCTCTTCCCATCCCATAGGTGGAATAAGGAGCAGGAAAACTGGAGCAGAGCTTTCCTGAGCTACAAATGCCTCAGTATCCCTGGATAATCCTTTCTTCCTGTACAAGAACAAAAGGATCAGAAAGGACAAGAGCACAGAGTGGTTCAGGCAAACAGGAGAAGATGGGTTTCATCCATTCCCTGGATGCTGTTCATGCCAAAGGATATGGTGACTGCTGAGAGTCCCCTTGGATCAGGGAGGAAAAATCCATTAATACAGAGAAAATAGGGCCTCCAGTTGCTCCACCTCTGGTTTAGGTTGGATGTTAGGGAAAATTTCTTCACTAAAAGGGTGCTCAGACACTGGAGCAGCTGCCCAAGGCTCTGGGGGAGTCATGTCCATGGAGGGATTTAAAAGAGGTGGATGTGGCACCTGGGGACATGGGTCAGTGGTGGCCTTGGAGGTACTGTGGGAATGGCTGGACTCGACCTTGGAGTGCTTTTCCAACCTTAATGATTCCATGATTCTGCACAGAGACAACAAAACCCTTGAGCTGGAGTTCCTGGGGAATGTTACCTGGCTCAGAACTCACCACACTGGAATAGATCCTTTACCCAAGCATGTCTAACCTGCCAAGGCCTAGAGTGGTGATGATGCTGGTACAGCCTTCCTCCCTCTCCCTGCTTGGTCTGGGTCCTCCCCAAATCCACTAAAACTGCTGTGGAGGCAGGCTGGATTCCTTATTTCCCAATCCTTATGCTCAGAGCTGGGAAAGTCCTGCTGTCCAAGGGATCACACCTTGTCCAGTGAATGCAAGGGGACACAGCCCCTTGTTTTCAGTACATGGCCAGAATATCTCTGCCCAGCAGAGTTCCTTCCGGAATTTCTCACCTGATGGCAGCTGGTCAGGAAGAAAAAACAAGCCTTGTGTCATGAATATGGAGCAGGGGAAAGGGAGGGAACGTGGGCAGCATCAGGGATTCATGGAGCACTCAGGGCTCAGCACACCAGGACTGCAAACCTCCGTGATTCTGATGATTCCGGCAGGCTGGGGGTGATTCCTGGGGAGAAATGGACACTTTGGAAAGGCAAATTCTCTGAGAGTGAGAATCGCTGTCTCAGAGCTCATCCTGAGCTTGGCTCCAAAAAGAGGGAAATGCCTGGGGCACGCATAAGGATTCCTGAAATGTTCCACTCCTCCCGTTTTGGGCTGCTGGCCGTGTTTATGGGCAGTGCATTAACCCCTGGGTGAAACCATCGGCATCAGCAGCTTCCCAGCGCCCTCCCCACTCCGCTCCATCCGGCAGCAGAGAGTGGGATGCATGCAGCACATGGCTAATGTGGGATTGCAGCAGGAGCCCCGCTGGAGATGGAGAGAACCCTGCAAGAGGCTGTGTGAATTCATTAGGAATCCGTGCGGCTCCAATCGAGAATATCTGAGCAGTGACCTTCATACAAAATGTATCGTGCAACGCTCTCTATTAAAATAATCATAAACACAGCCAGCAGTAAACAAAACAATCCAAATGTGCCTGGAAAATAAATGCAGCCAGGGGATGGTGGATGGAGCAGGGATTAAATGTCCATTTAGGTATTACAGGCCATGAAGGGGTTTTTTTTGCCTTTTCTCTTGTCAAACAGTGTTTCCAAAATCAATAGCGGGGGGAGGGAAATGGGGTGATTGGGAACATGGGGAGTTATTGCTCCAGTTTGTCACTGCTTGTGTTCCATATCGGAGCATCCATGAGGGGAGGAGGCAGCTGAAGCCAGCCCCAGTCGATATTTGTCCAGAGCACAGGGAAAATCCTGCAGTTCTGTGGGCTTTTGGATCCCGTGTTTCCCCTCTGCCAACATCTGTCCTTCCCATCGGGATGAGACCAAGGTATTCAGGATCAAACCACCGTGGTGCCAGGGACACAGGAACACACAGAGCACGGCAAAGGCAGACTGGGGTCTGTGGGATGGCAAAACAGAGCTACAGAGAGACTTCCAGAGGGAGGGATGGGCCTGGGCCAGACTCTGAGCTCCTTCCAGGGGCTGTGGCAGGGTTGAAGCTGAAGGAAAAGTCTCCTTTTGTCTCTCTGCGGTGGCACAAATGACGTCCTGCTGTAATTTTCAGTCCCGTGCTGTCAGGAAAGGTGATGCCCCAGAGAAGCCAAGGTTCCTCTGTGCATCAGGTAGAGAAACCAAAGGCCAGAGTCTGCTGGGAGTCCCAGGCTCTCTCTGGGGGCTGCTCTCTGCTGGATACCTCCAGCTGTCCCTAAAAGTGGAGAGCTGGGAGCAGGGGTGGTCATGGCTGCCCAGTGAGGATCATCATTCCCAGAGGGTGATCAATGAGCTTGGGAGACTTCATAGAATCCCAGGAGAGTTTGGGTTGGAAGGGACATTAGAGCTCATCCAGTCCCATGGCCTGCAATGGACAGGGACAGCTTCCACTATTCCAGGTGTTCCAAACCCCGTCCAGCCTGGCCTTGACACTGCCAGGGATCCAGGGGCAGCCACAGCTTCTCTGACAGCCTATGCCAGGGCCTCACCTTCCTCACAGAGAACAATTCCTTCCCAGTATCCCATTTATCCCTGCCCTCTGGCAGTGGGAAGCCATTCCACTTGTCCTGGCACTCCATCCCTTGGAAATTGTCTCTCTCCACGTTGCTTGTCAGCTCCTTCAGGTGCAGGAAGGCCACAATGAGATCACCTGGAGTTTTTCTTCTCCGGGCTGAACAGCCCCAGTTCTCCCAGCCTTTCCTCATTGTCTTATAAGAGTCTCCTTCCCTGTCAGCAATCCCCACATGGTTTCACCAGTGCTCACCTTGCTTTGATGTACTTAGCCAGCTTGGGGGTTTTCCCCATTTTCCACAAGTTTCCAGGCCTGTTGCAGTTTCTGCAGGAGCAGACTCAGAGTATCTCATCTGCTGCAGTCCCTGCTTTTCTCTTCCATCGGATGATATTCCCACCCTCCCTTGCCAGGAGACCAGCAAAGCCACAGGATGGATCTCGGGAGTCAATTCCCACTGTCTGGCTCCCCTCTCCTGCCCTCATCCCTCCACCCTGAGTGCCCCATCCTTTTCATTCTTCATCCAGCTCTGTTCTGTTCCCACTGCTGGGCTCTGCCTCCATCCCAGCCTCCAGCACAATCCCCAGGAACACAATCATTTTCAGTCTGTGCCTTCCTGGATTAGCTGCAATCTTTAGCTACACAAGGAAGAGCAAAGGCTCCAGGGACAGCCTTTTGTTGGAGGTTTTAATATATTTTGCCAGTTCCAGTGAAGTTTGAATTTCTCAATTTTCATTCTCTCCTGACGTTTCCCAATTTTTGTGTCACATCTTTTTTGGATGATCAGCCTTTTTTCCATCCTTTCTACTCCTTGCTCCTTTTGGGAAGGTTTCCATCTTGCTGCTAATCTGTTTAGTCACCCTGCCATAGCTGGAATTTTTTGCAATGTATTTTCCCTGCTACTTACCAGCCAGCTTCCAGACTGCCTCCTGAACTTTCGGGTCCCCAAATTTTCCAGCAAGCTTCCACCAAATTTCCTGGATTTGCCCATGTGATTTGAGAGAGATCCACACTTGCTTTCTTCTGTTCTGCTTCCAAGTGATTTTCTGATGTTTTGTCACCACAGTGACTTCCTGTGACCACCTCAGCAGCTATAACAAGTTCACCAAGTTTTAGGATTCTAAGATGACAGTGAATTTGTTGGATTGGATCCCATCTGAAGAAACCTTATCCCATCCACAGTGTGATTGTTTTCCTGATCTCCCCTTTCCTTTGTGTGCCAGGAGATCCTGGGCTGCCCTCCACGTCTGGCTGCATTCCCAGCACTCCCAACTTCTGTGGTTCAAACCAGTGTCCAACACATTCCCACTGGAAATCCTTCCCCCGCCCTTCCCTCTTCTCTGTTCCTCACCTGCTGCCATTGTGTGCCCTCATAATTGATTAAAATGCTCATTGTATGATCTCATCTGCGGGTTTTTCTCTTCTTTTCCAGGGAATGAGGCAAGTCTGACATTTGCTTCCAGAGCCTTTCCAGTGCTCCCACATCACTGAAATCACTCACCCTAAAAAGCACTTCTTTAAGTGAGCATTATCAACGAGCTGCCATCGATGCCTCCCTCCTGATTAGCACTAATGAATCTAATAGGCTGCTGTTATCAGTATCCTTGCACATCATATGGTTTATTGATGGACTTGGGTGCCTATTTGCTCTAATGAAAACTATGGAATTGCAGATCCATCATGCCTAAGTGGTGATGGAACCCAGAGCCAGCTGTAATTGTTGATTCCTTCGCTGAGAAGGGGATGTGAGAAGCTCTGACTACAAAAAGGTTTTGGGTTTTTTTCTCCTAATAAATAACCTGCTTTCCCATAAAGGCAGAAAATTCACACTGATGAAGGAAAATAAATTTTCATGTAGGGCATAATTAGCTGGTGGGGCTTGTCACCATGGAAAGCTGTTCAGCCCAAGAATGGGAGCAATGGAAAGGCTCTGGGATTAAATGGACAGTCAGAAGGTCACAGTTACAGCTCTGGCTGGAAAGGGCTGGGAGGGGTCACAGAGCTGCACTTCCCAGGTTTGCTGCATTCTCCCACAGATCACAACGAGCCTTCAGTGGGGCAGCAAAGACAGAAAGTCTGGTACCACTTTCTAAAGTTCCTGAGGGGAACCAGGTCACCAGCCTGCTGAGCATCTGACCTGCCAGTGCTCAGAGACCCCCACTTCTGTCCTTTCAGAGTCCCAGGGTGGTTTGGGTTGGA
>VZUA01025460.1:3492-13809 GCA_013401035.1 Horornis vulcanius | reverse complement strand
CTGAGGTTTTTTTAAGGTTTAATTTACATTGGGGAATTATACTGAGCATGTACTTTTAAGAATTTTATTAGTTGACTAGTGAGAGAAGTACTTCAACCTGAAAAGACATTACTAACAAAGCTAAGAACAGTGAGAAAACAAAAAGTGCCTTAGGTGTGTAGCCTCAAGTACCATCACAGTCTAAACTGTTTCATTTTCCTGTGCTGATTTTTCACAACTGTACAGATAAAATGAGTATCATCTCCTCTGTTTATATATCTGTTTGGCTGTGATGTTAATACAACATCTGTGAGTGGTCCATCAATCGAAGACTGGATTTCAAGTGATGATATTCTCATGATTCATTGTTCATTGCCCTGTTTCTGTTTCATTTGGGGCCACTCTGGCCCCATATGCTTCTTATCAATATCTGTGAAATCCTAGTTTCAGCTGTAGGGGTGAAAACAGCTGGAATAGTCTACTAGGAGGTGAGTGTGAATGAATTACAGCTGGATGAGTGCTCCTAGCTCTTGGACAAAGGTTTCTCCAGCTTAGCCTTTTTAAAAGAATCTAATTCAGAGCCGTACTTCAGGTGCTCAAAATGGAGAGCTATGGCAGCAACTGCTGTTGATATTCGTGACTTACCAAAATGGACCAAGAACTTTCATTCCTTACCTGAAAGGAAGTACTGTAGTGGGAAAATCCAGCTTCCTTTATAATGATGTAAAGTTTACAAGATTAGGTGCTTAGGAACATGGGTGTGCTGGAGTTAAAGAATTACTCATTTAATTTGGCTTTACACTCCTTGTGGTGCTGTTTATACTGAAAAGTAAAGTGAATGCCACAGAGGAAAGAATCATATAATTCAGTAATTTTTTTATTTTTTTTTACAGTTACCCTGAGATCATGAGCTAGAAGAGTGTAAGCTTACATGGAAAATGAAATCATTCAATGTCAAAAAATTTAGAGAAGTATAATTTCAAGTGGAATTGAATGACTCGTATATTCTGGAGTGCTTAAACCCTCTTTTTGGGTAAAGAATGGTTTAAGCTCTACTCCAATAAGCGAGTGACAACTTTCCCTCTATTTCGTTCTTCAATGCATGTCACAACAGGAATTGGATTACAGAAGTGTCAGTCTTCTCAGATCCTGGTGATTCCTCAAGAATTACACAAGTGAGGTCCCTCACTGAGCAATTGTCTCAGAGTGGGACTCTCATTCTATCAAGCAAATCAAGAAAAGTTATTTACCCCAAACTCCATTCTAGGAGTAAGACAAAATTGATTTCTCTAAAACTAAGGCTATTTGTAGAATTCTAATATTTTACAAGAATTTTTTTTTTTCAAAATGCTTTTCAGAATATTGCATTTTTTTCAACCATAATGTAGGAATATCAAGGATACCATTTCACATTCTCTCCAACTGTGTTGCTGCTGTAAGAAACCTGATACTACGTTTCAGGGGATAGCGCCAACAAACCACGGAAAAACATGTCTGGTGATACAGTTACTTCATGTTTAGTAATTTGAAGATAGTACTATATGTAACAATAATCCATTAATATTAAATAATGAAATGTAATAATGTCTAGTAAAAATAGTGACAAAAGATGTGTATGAAATACTAATATTTTTACTGGGCATTTTGTAAAAGTGCTTTGAAAAACACTGCCTCACAAAGGTGCTCTTTCAGTTTTCTGTATGTGTATGAACAGTGGCCCATGAGGGATCTGGAGAAGTGGCAATCTCTCTGCACAGTTACAGTTTTCTGAAATTAAGAATTGCTGCCATGTGCTGGTTTGGGAAGGTTGGCTCACAAGTGTGATATGGCATCTGGATCATGATGTGCCTCTGTGCCACTTAGCTTATGCTGTAGTATTAACAAGAGGCATTAAGAAGTGAAGATCATTACTAAAACACTGTGAGACAGAACAAAAGATTTCTATAAACTTAGGTATTATATGCTGTCCAGTTATATGGTCCTTGAGCTGGAATAAAATCAGAAGTGTAGGTAAGAATATCAATAAGCTTTTCTTGAAGCAAGCATGGTAAAGGAACTGTTTGTTAAAATATGAAGAGCTGTGGAATTTAACCAGAAGAGATCTACAGGCTGTAAATTCTTCAAATGAGAATGCACACCTTGAACCCATTTCTGTGATACACCCTGTGGAGATGGCTGGCTTCACATTCAGGAGGCTGAGAATTCACTTCGGATCTGAAGCTCAGGGCAGACTTGACAGCTTGCAATGATTTCAGTTTCAGTGCCTTCCCTGTCTGCAGTCAGTGATCTGCCTTCCCAGAACAGCAGGAGTTATCACAGACATTTCAATAAGTTTTTCCTATGCTCTGGGTACCATAAAAGAAAGGCAAGCTGGGCTTTCCAAGCCATGAAAGAGTGAGGTAACCCTTTCAAGTAAGTCTCAGCAATCGGAAAACTCATTTAGTCAAGTATTTGGAAGGATCTGAACAACTGATTTGTCTCTGTAATTTGGTGGTATAAGTATTGCATAAATCAGAACAATGTATCACATGGATAAATCTGTGACAGTTTCCTTCTTTAATTTTTTTTTATTTATTTATTTTCTGGGCATGGGGTTAAGCATGCCATTACCCAAAGAATCACAGGCTCGTGCAGGTTAACAGGTTTCTTGCAGATGCCTTATCCTGGCAGTATGTGGTATGGATCTGCCTCAGTGTGCAGCAAAGTGATAGCATTAGTGCTGGCTGTGGCAAGGCCTTTTATGCCTGAGGCTCTTTGGCCAGCCATAGTCCATGGGATGCTTCTGGGAACAAAGACCAAGGTGGTTGGGCCAGGTGCTCCAGCTGTGCTGGACGTAAAGCCAAGATCCAGACTAGGAAAATAAATCTTTTGCCCTCATCCTGGTGCCAGCTGGCACAAAACAATATGTACTTCAGCTATTATCCACACTGCTAATTTTCTTACTTTGCCCAGCAGGCACTGCACCACAGCTGCCCCCCACAGCCCCTGCCCTGAGCTGTCTCCCCATGTTGCCCCTCCCTGGGGCAACCTGTCTTGGCTTCCCTGCTGTGGGCTCCTGCTGCTGTGGGGTTGATTGTGTGCTTGGGATTTTCAGAAGTGGGTCCATGAAGTTGCTCTCTCTCTCTTTCATAACCAAATGTACTTTTTTTGTCAGGTTTATCGGAGCATTATACGTCTGAGACTGTTGCTCCTCTGTCCCAGTGACTGAACCTCTAATGGGTTCAGAAGCTATTGGGAGGGAACCAGCAAATAAAAATAAAGAAACGTACACAAACAGACCATGGTTGCATAAGCAGTTTCCTTGGGAAATCAGGATGAAAGATCACTTAGCAAGATTACACATATTTTTCCCAGCTGAGCTAGAAGAAAAAGCATGCCGGGCACTAATAAGCAGGAGTGACTGTTTTACAGAAACTTGCTTTGTTACGTTTTCAAGGCAAATGAAAATAGTACTGAAGTATCTCTAAGAATTTAGCTTTGGGTTTATTTTTTTGTTTTAATTTTTTTAGCACTATAGGTGAGTCTTACTCTACCAGGCCTCACTTAGATTGTATGTAGTTTTATCAAGTGCTGCTGTAGCATCAAGATCCAGTCATGTGTCAGTGCTGCGCAGCCACATGTATTCACTTATTATCAGACAAGACTGCCTAAAACCTACTTCCAATAGATTTCAGTGGGACATTCTGCAACTATATGTTGTGATGTGCAATGCAAGTAATAACACACTGAGTTGAGGGATGAAAAGGGCTTGAAAGACAAGTGTAAAAAATAAGATCAGAGCAGCCACATGTTGTTATGCAGTTGTTATGCAGTTGTTACAAAAATATGGTATTTAGAATTTCTTTAGCAAAATTCAAGGGATGGAAGTGTAAAATATACAGGTTTGAAATTTTTAACATGCAATTTACATTTTCTGAGCTACTGTCCTCTTCATTTTTTTTCCCTGCCCATACATTTAAAATGTGCATGTGCACACACACGCACAAAGAAACAGATGTTCTTCCTAGGTACTGTGAAGGATTGGAAATATGCTCAAAGAAACTGTTAACAATTTCATTTTCAACACATTGCATATGACATCTTTAAAATTAGAAGCTTCATAGATTAAATTTAGAATATTTGTTCTTTTTTGGATTTTTGTAAAAATAGAAAAATACTGGTTATTATGAACTCACAATATCTCAGACTGACAGCCAGGATCCAGCTGTGCAATGTTTTTGCTTTTTAAAATTTCCCTTGAAGATCTTGCAGCTGAGGAGTGAGCCCCTAACTTTGTGCAAGCACTTTTAACAGAAAATATAAATTGATAAGCTTGGAGACCTCAAATGCCACAGAGATGTGTGTTTAGAAAAATGCTGTGGTGGTACTCAAGGAAAGGGCAATCTAAAAATCTGTTTCTTAGGGCTCTTTGTTGTGTAAATAGACATATTATGAATAAAACTATTCCGTTTTATCTAGTTTTTGTATTTGGAGAAATATGGAGAAAGAAAACTCTCAAACATCTGAAGTTTTCTTGCAACTTTTTCCTGCATTTGAAATCCTGCGTAGATTTAGTAAATTCTCTGGGTCCAGTTGGTAATGATAACAAACAAGTTATTTCTTTATTCTCAAAGAGCAGCAGTACAGGTCCTGCAACCGTTATTTTTTCTTCTTTAGTAATATGTCTAGGACACCTGAGGAAATCGAGGCAGTTTTCCATGTAAAATTTCTCACTGTGTTGGCTTGTAATGGTTTGCAAAAGCTCATCATCCTGCATTACTGTTTCAAGTGTGATCATATTCTGGTAGATGCAGAAGGATGGGAATAGTTCTGGGGAAGGATTTTTCTCCAGGAGCAAGACTGTGCTCTGTGCCTGTACTCTAAAGTAGACTGAAGACGATTCATGTTCCTCTTGGCAGTCATTGAACTTTGAGTTGCCCTTTCGGTTTCAGTGTCAGATGAAGAGTTTATCTTTTTAATTATGATGATGCCAGGGTTTGCCTCATGGCAGGAGGGTTCCCTTTGTCAGGCCTAAATGCAGGTAATGTAGCTGGCAGGTTGACATTGATTGGGAGGTATGTTTGCCTGCAGTATGATCTGTACAGAGACACCTGTAAATACTGAGCTTAAAAAACAAAGTTCTGAAAATTCACGGATTACTGAAGTTAAGGTACCTGTTGATTCAGACACATGTCTTACAGATAATTGGTTTGGAGTGTCAGAGATACTCAGGAGATAAAGAACTTCACAAATACTGGAAGGGAAAACAAACCCAGTGAATGTAGGCAGTGGACAGATTTGACAAAAAGAGGAAAGAAAATAGTTATGCATATAATAATAATTTATCACCTAAAATTAGAATAGCTTTTTGTGAAATGGATGGGTTTTAAGTTTCATGCTGGAGCATGGAGAAAGGCAATTTCTACCAAGAAAATGAGTGTTAAGCTAGGTAATGGGACTGTATTCTTCAGAGCTTAATACACCCACCTCCTTAGCCATATAATTTCTTCATTGGTAGTAAATACCATGGTCAGCTGCTGTAAGATTTTTTTTTCTCTGGAGTTTTTATCATATCCCTGGTTCCTTACCCATCTTGGAACTCCTCCTGCATTTCCTCACAGCAATCTGTCTCTGTGGTGCCTGCAGCCCAGGGATTTTGCCTCTCTTTGGTGCTTGGTTCTTTGTCATTGTGTTAATTTTGGTCATGTTACTCAATAATGCCAATGTCAGATATGTTCTGGCACTGACAGAAGATAGAGATGTTCACTTAAATGAATGTGCTCTTTAAATATCTGACTTCATGTACCTATCAATGAAGATTGTAATATATTATTGAATTATTGAAAAATATTAAATGCATGTCAAAAAAAGTATTTTTTTCCAAAAAATTAATTTAGTTCTGCAAAATACTTTTTCTATAAAATCATTTTAATATTTAAAAATTTTAATGGCATAGATTGTGAGATAGTATGAGCCTGATAGGAGATTGAAAGGAAATATGAAAATGATCCTGGTAGCACTAGAGTATCTTCAGTTTCTTTCTGCAGGGTTTTTTTTTTTAGCATCAAATAAGAGTTCTTCATTAACATTTGCAATATTTGAATTATATCTATAAATCATGCAAAACCACAAATTCAGTAATTGCAAATAAAATTTAATGTTACAATGAGAAGTCTCCACTATCACTTAATTAGCTAGAATTATCTAATTATTTTTAACTGTTGAAGTTGAACAAAGTTTTTACCCGACCATATTTATTTATTGACAGATTTCTTTTGTCATTATCTGATTCTGGAAGATGTTATATTTTAGGCATTGCATTCAATTAAAAATATAGCTCTTTATCTTCTATGTCTTTAACTTGAAAACAATCCTTCTTAATCAGAAAGGACTTTGTCTAAATGGGGAATTTTATGCATGCTGTAGCAAATGCATAATGGTTAGGTAATACAATATTTATATGTTGATGTTAACCAACAGTGTCTTTTGAAAGAAGAAAATCTGTGAAAGAAGAGACATTTATTTGAGAGAAATGATTGGAAGTTAAGAACAACTCTCATTTCAGAGGGTTTTTTAAAAATTTTCATTCAATTTTTGTCTCTTTATTCTGTTCTATGACTAACAGTAAGTTACTCATTTAGTAGTGCCAAAACTGAGTATTTTTTGGCACTGCCCTCCCTAAAAGCAAATAAAAACCCCCACCAACCATAAAAGACCTCCCCAAATTCTCTAAACACCCCAATCCATTATGTTCTAGTGTGCAGTATCAAAAAGAGATGTAGCACTCTATCAGGAATTGTAAAACTTCTGCTGTTCTTAATATGACTGTCAGAAACAGAGGAGTTAGAAATTAAAAGTAAAATTGCATTACCCTTTTTCTCACAGTCTGTACATACTGTAAGTCTTACAACCATGAAGTATCTATCAAAGCACTTGTAATGCAGTGTGACAGAAAGGTAATGCATTTCTTTTCTTCTATTCCTTTGTTATTTACCAGTATAAGGTCACAATACAGACTATTAGACTTCACATACATTATAGCTTAGGGGATGAGACAACAGGAGAATACCCTGTGTGTCTACTGCTGTAGAGTTGCTATGCTGTAATGTGGAAAAAAAAGCACAGTAATTCTAGAAAAAGAGGATGTTTTCTTTGGGATATTATAGTGCTGTTTAAAAATAGCAGTAATTAACTCTGAAAGCAGGTTAGTAAACCAATCCCATTGTTCTAGAGCAAGGGTCCAGAACCAAGTGTAATTCCCATCTTTTCCTTTTACCTTAAGCCTGGTTTTTGTTTGCCTCCTAAACTGCCACATTCATTTGTCTGGTTCTGTGGTGTACTCATTTCCCCCTGGAAACAACACGGGGCTCCCAGGCCGTGTCTTTGCTCCTTATTCCATGGTTTATGTGAGATCTGACCTGCTCTGTGCTGCCTTCCCTGGCGGGTGCTGCTCGTGGCCGTGGAGGCGTTTGTCATTCTGGATGCGCTGCTGAGATTGCGCTCCTCTGGTTCTGACCTGAGACTGTGGTTGCAGCTTGGGCACAAATTGCCAGCTCCTGGCACGGATGTGATGTAGCACCAGTGTTTAAGATGTCAGTGCTTTGCCAGGTTGCATCAATGCACTTTTGAGTGTAACTATTTGCAAAACACATTTCTGTTGGAGATGTGAGCATGGCAAAATGAAAATGTTCAGTAGGGGACAGAGCAGTTTCACAGGACCATCTGTATCGCAGAAAGCAGTGTTTCAGTTAAACTGCTTTATAGTCACAAAATATAGAATCGTTTTTGGTTGACAAAGATGAACTGTACTACTTAGGACTGATGCAAACTGTGTTTCTATAAAGAAACACAGACTGGTTGAAACAGTAGGAAAAACAGAAATGTGGTTTTAGGGCAGTTTGTATGAAGTCAGGGAGAAGCATGCTGGGAAGCTAAGCTGATAAAAATTAGTGTTAGTTCATCAGCAACTGAGCTAATCTTGTGAAAGGAACTATGAGGTGAATTGGGGCTTTGATTCCTCAGCTGCAGGTTATTAGTGGAATAACCCTCTCAAACTCCAGAAAATACTATATATTGGTTGTATTCATATGCATCATGGTCTTTAGCATGTTTACTGACAAGAAGACCAAAAAGTTGCCTCATGTAGTATTGATACATAAAATGTGAGAGACCTCAAGTTCTAACTAGGGGACAGCTCAGCATCATAGTGGTGTTGGGTAAAAGTGAGTATCCAAAGAGAAACTCCAAACTCAATCCTTCCCTCCCAGAGACTTTTCTGGGCCCTACTGATAATTTTTCTTTTTGTGTTTCCACCTCTGACTTGAAATCAATTGACAGACATTTCTCAATTGCTTACTTATAAGGACAAAACCCCCAATGTATATAAGTTATTGTCTGCCAAAAGTGCATGTCTGTAGACTGGGCTGGGAGATCTCAGATGAAAACATGCTATTACTCATTCATATCATGCTAGTCTGTAAATGCTCCAAGGGTACCAATGACCCTGGGAGCTTGCTGCCCTCAAAACTTCTGGGGATGCCTGCAGAAAGCACAGCTTGTTCTCTCGACGCTTGTGCTTCACCAATAATCTCTGAGAAGGAAAAAAAAAAGAATAGAATTGAAAAGGAATGGAAAGAAGGGCTATGGTTTATGCCAGTTTAGTTTAAAGAAAAAAAAAATCCCCAAAATGAGTTGTCTGAAGTAGTTAGGAAAGCTGATGTAATATAACAGCTGTGGGCAGTTTTTCTCCCCACTTCTTAATATAGACAGAATTGATTAGTTGGGTGTAGTGTAGTGCTGCGTGTGTCAAGTAGGTACAAAATGGTTGTTCTCACGAGAAAATTGCATGCAGACTTAGCACATGATAAGCTGTCTTGTGTTAACACAAATTGCCTCATTCTTGAAATGGAAAGTGACTGGGAGAGCTATAGAGGATGTTTGTGTAGTCTGAGCTATGCACATATTCTGTAAAAAAAAAAAAAAAAAAAAAGAATTACAAAATTCCCCTATGTGCTGCTTTAGAAAGCATTTTGCTGAAGAGAATACAGAGGGAAACATTGTGCTGAAATAAAATGTGTATTTTTATTTGCTTGTTAGCTGGAAAAAAATGACATAAAATTAGTATATGCAATGGTAGTGAGAGTCATCTGATAAAAATAAGCGGTTTAAGTTAAAAATAAGCCACTTGAGTTACCATAATGCAAAAAATTTGTTGATGCATAAGTCAAATATTTTTATCATGCCTTTATAGCCCAGGAAACTACCAAAGAGGCAACTTGGTCTCTTCTTAAAGTCAATTACTCTCTGTCTATGAAAAAATATGAAAGATGCTAAATCAGGAGAAATGTTAGCTGTAGGTGCCTGTAAAAGCCATATTTATTAAAAAGCACCCTTAGCCATAACTGTAACACTTCTGCTGTGATGCTGTAATTAATGGCCAATGAAAGAAAGTTTTACAGTTAATGTATGTACTCCTACACATGGTACATTTATTACTCTCAGCAAGTGTGTTTTACCATTTTTTTTTATATTCAGTATTCCCATTTGTTTGTTCATGCAAAGTAAGTTAATACTTTTTTAAAGACCTTAAAGACATGCTTTTCAGCTGAAAGGGCAGTTTAAAGTACATTGTGTTCAGAACAAAACAGTGTTTTATGTACTATGTCAGCAGCTAAATTGAGAATTTGATGCTTTTTTCCCCTTTGTACCATTAATTGCTTTTAGGTATTTCTGAGAAGTGCAAGTGCCTCACCAGGGACAATTCTCCCATGTGAGTGAAGTTTAAATACTGTATTACGCTTTCCTACTGTACAGAGTTATGTGAACTGACAAAAATATTTAGGAATGTAAGACTAGAATAGGTTGCAGCCAGCCTGAACTTCCAGGGATAAGAAGAAAATCTGTTCAGCTCTCCCTCTCATCATATAAACGAGTGAGTCCATCAACAGCTTTCCAGCGCTCCATTAAGAACACTGGAACTTCAGTTCAATATAATGGCTCTAAAACTTATAATGTGTCACAAAGGAAGAAATTGTAATGTGCCACAGGTTGAGTTTTTTAATTTTTCTTTTACGTGTCTTTGCTACTGTAACCAGTAAATCCTTATCAGCCATTCTGATGGTTTCATTAGCCATGACTGTGCCAGCAAGGCACACCAACAAGGGCACCGATTTTTCAGTACTGGACTAGAGCAGGTTACCAGTGTAAACTATCCAGTACAATCTCACTTAGCTTTTTTTAACAAAACAGGAGGAGCAGGGGAAATTCCCGAAGCCATGTTCTGCATCAACAATAAATAAATAAATGTTGCTGGTCCTGGAAGATGCCTGTGGAGGAGTGAGCTCTGGATACGAAAAAAAA
>VZUA01025458.1:17482-33384 GCA_013401035.1 Horornis vulcanius | reverse complement strand
AATAGGTGGAGGGAAAAAACAAAGCAGCCTCCAATAACTGATGCAAGAGATCTACAAAACACTGCAGATAAACAGAAGCTCTCTGTTTCTAGCCTGTGCTGATCCAAAGCATCCTAAGCGAGGACTCACTTTTACTTGGCTCTGTGTTAATACGTTCACATACCTTTTGGTACTGCCCCAGTATGCAGGTCAGTTAAACTTATAAGGTCCTTGTCACATATTACCAAACAAACACACAGGTACCCACAGCAACAGCTGATGCTACAAGCATGAGGGCTAAGGGAACCCAACCCAAAGAAGTAAAGGCACAAGGTTCAGTACTTGCAGGACAGTAATTCTGACCAAAAGTGCCAAAAAAAGCGTCATCCCAGATGACTGATAAGACAAAATAATATCCTGACTACTTCACTACTCCACTAAGAACATTTGAGTTAGTTTTAAGAATCGCTTGTCTTTTGCTGATATATTATAAAATCAAAGAAACAGTGTGGTTCCACTTCCTTGCTTTCTCTTTAGAAAAAGACATCCATGAATCCCAGACAAGTCAGCACATACCAATACCTGTACATAGCTCAGGAGGCCATCTCACTTACATTTCCATCATGATTGGGGCAGGAGAGCGGTTTGCCTGCAGCAACAGCAGTGACGGTCTCCAAGATGGAGGACTCCTCAATGCTGTTGTCCGGCGTTCGCTGCAGGACATCCATCAGGTTGGTAATAAAGAAGTTGTTCTGGAGTGCAGAAACCCCCTTCTCTGGCAGAATGGAGGTCTGGCGGCACACAGGGCAAGAAAGGGTTAAGCTATGGGCTGGAATGTAATTCTGTAAACACCTATGGGGAAGGAAGGTGGAAGGAGAAAGAAAAAGTATCATCAAAGAAGGAAAAAAACCCTTTCATCAGTTAAAGAGCTAGTTTGAAATAGTGCTACCCTTACTTATAAAAGGAGAAGTACATCAAGCTTCTGAAGCAAAAGTGGTTATGGGGAATATTTTTTTACATCTTTTTTTACTCTGCCACATGAAAAAAAATGTTCAATAAGCAGACACCATTAAAAGAGTTACATGCCTTTTCTTTGAGACATTTGTGCAATTGATCATGCTTTCAGACTGCTGCAGACCTACTGCATCCTGCTCACAGGACAGTAAAAATCTTAAACTATCAGATAAACTCTGACAGACATGAAGTTGCATCAAGTATTTGAGTCTGTGTCTTTAACTGACTATAATGGTGCTTGACCCTTGTCTTTCCAACAGAATCTCCTTTAATAACCTGTATTTGTGGGTTTAGTGTTTCAGAGGTAAAACATGGTCCCAATGAAACCAAAGGAATTTTTTTCATTTATTTCAATTTGGAAAGTTATTTGGCAGCTAGCCAAAATCAACAGACCTGTCTTTATGACATAGGGAACTACCTGCTAGATAATCACAGTTTATGTTAAGGGGAGTTTTGGAAGAAATTTTTGTTTGTGTTTGACTGGGAGGGCAGTGTTGGCATTTTTCAGAAAAAATAAGTTTCACAGAGTATAAACCTGACACAAAAGTTCAGCCATCAACAATATGCACAATATGCAGCAGGCTGGCCTAGGTGAGACGTAATGCCACTTTTTGCCTTGGAAATGAAGTTAACACGTGGCTGGGCATGCAACATATAGCTGCATGCAATATGATGTATTCAGTATGGTCCTGTAAGCAGAAGCAGCTTTGCAGAATGCAGTTCTTAAGGTGAACAGTGCTACACCAAATTCCTCATGGGATGCCAAATGAGAGAAAGTGTGACCTCACACAGCTACACAGCTCCACAGCTCTTATCCTTTTCCAAGGGCTTTGGTTGCACCACTCTTCATTTTCCCCTGGCAGCTCTCCTCCTGACCCCCAAGTAAGGGCTCTGTGAAAGGAGAGCTGAGGCTTTGCACATCAGCACTACACTGGAAGAGTTCTTCCAGTCTCTCCATAACAAGATCAGCCTAAGAGGATTACAGTGAAAACCAGAAGCTAACCTTAGGTCTCACACGTGAACAGGGAAGTCAGGAAACTTAACACATGATGGTGAAAATCTTGGCTCACAACTTCAGTAAGAGTTTCAGTGCTGCCTTTTTAATGCTAGGATTTCATATTCTTCTACAAAAGACCAGTTCATCTGACACAGGCAGAGATCAACAATTTTTCTTTCACCCTGTGCAAAGTTAGAGATTTACACCACAATTCTGGCTAACAGGTGGAAATCTCCTAAATTAAATAAGTGTTCACACCACATACCATTAAAAAAATTCTCCTGCCATTCAATATACAAACCAGAGTTGCATCCCACTGTCAGATTAAGAACTCTAATGACTATTGCTTCAGCTAACTTTTCTGCAGGTGCTGTATTTTCTCCATGATTTGATGGATAATGCAATATTCAAGTATCATTATGCATATTCAGTTCTTTCAGCCAAATACAGTAAAAGGCAGGTTGCTCGTTTATCACATCTCTTTCTACAGAGTTTTCCCACTTAGTCAACCAAACTGCAAGCAGAATAATAAAGACATTTAATCTCAGGTTATTAATAATGTATATATCATTTCTATAACCCTTGGATATTAAAGGATGGAATAATTACTTATTGGCTTAGTAAATCAACAAAGATTTTTTTTTAATTGTGTCTAATTATACAATTTGAGACCATTAATTTGAGGTCCAAATTCTGGCTCTCATCACCTTTCACACTGTAGTAACTGTATTCATTAGTTTAATTGGATTTACTTTTTGTTTACTCTTGCATAAAGGGAATGTATTCCAAATATGCCACTGCTGTCTCTTCTTCCTGCCTGCCACTAATGTGTTTTTCTACATCCCTGCCTCTCCAGCCTTTTCAGAGTTTATCATGCCTTAACACGACATTTACAAGTAAAGGGAAAAGTCCCTATCCACCAAAAGATGCCTTGTCCTGTGCTTGCAGCACGGCACAAATTCTGAGTTACCAGCATGAGGAAAGGACTTACCTCTCACAGAAAGTGTGCAGGCAGGGAAGTACTTTGGGGTTCTTGTAACGGTCCAGGCATATGCTGCAAATCAGAAACTGCTTGTCAATCTGACGGACCACAGGACTTGGGATGTTGGAGCCTTCACTGGCCATCCTAGACCACTGACATATGGGTCCTGTTCCCTTCTACCCTGCACACTGCTGGAGGGGGGTGGGGAAAAGAAGAAAAGAAGAAAAACAGCTTTATAAACTCCATGAAATAACAAAATCATTGACTAATCCACTTTTGTTTTGTCCTTATGCAGGAATTCACATTTCCATATAAAACCAAAACAAGAGAGAATTAAACTTCTGAAATGGTTTATCACTGATGAGAGCCAGGGAAACAGCAACATCTACAACACCTCTGTCTAAGCATTCTGGAAAGGCATGCTGCCTCTGGATTGAAAGAGTTATGGGGCTGTCTGGTTTTAAAGAAAACCCATGATAAAAACATTCTCATGCCAATAGGCTCAGCCAGTGCTAACAAACATTGGATTTCTTACATCTACAGTTCCGCTGGCAAAACGCTCAAACTGGAACTGCACCAGCCAGTCAAATGGCTGCATCACAGACAGAATTTGAAAATGCTTTACCTAACAATTTTTTTTTCTCTTATCGGTGCTGGTATTGCCAAAAATATGGTAGATTTTTGTCTCCAGGAAGCCCCCAAGAAGGAAGCTCCAGAACCAGCCAGCCCCTGGGAAGGCAATGCTCAAATTCTGCATCACCAATAGGGATGAGGTAGGCAAAATGAAAATCCTCATGATAAAAGAAACAGAACAAAGAAGAGGCAACATAGCCACTGAGAATCAGAGCAACGGTAGGGTGAAGGATACATGAAGTGCATCCAAATAATAAATGCACGAGAAATGTCATTGTAGGCAGAACTAGTAGTAAGAATCATGTTTCTAGGAGTGAGGATTCTTCACAATCTGGCATATAAAGCATGAAATAAAAGACTAAGAAAAAAAGTCTACTAACTGTTAGAATTAAAATCGCAGGTTAAAGAGATGGCAGCAGGTTTGGAACACCTCCTGTCCTGAAACAAGGCACAGGGAGAGAAAAACGTAGTTTCTTTTCAGCTGGAGATACAGATTACAGGCAACAGAATAAAATGTGAAAAGAGAAGACAGGAGGAAAAGGAAGGAAGCAATAGAAAAAAGTAAACTGCCTGCTAAAATAGTTTAGGAAAAACCTGGCAAGCAGAGTCCCTGGCAGGGTGGCCCAGCAGGAACTCCTCTCCATCAGCATTTCTAGCAGGCTGAAGTGCTGGGAGGCGCAGGCGCGACTGTCGCAGCACTGAGTTCTGCCAGACCTCCCGCACCCACAGCAGAACTGGGCTCCTCTTCTGTGAGCTGCAAGCCCAGCCAGGCTTCTTCTCTGCAGGTACACCCCTGAGGGGTCTAACTTCTTCCTAAACAATTTCTAGCCCTTTTTAGTCACCCATTTCTGACAATTTGAGATCTAGCTTGAGGGCAGTTCAGGCTTTCCAAGACAGAAACAACAAGCCCTCTGCTGATCATGCTCAAAGGTCACTCAATTCCAGAATGATTTGTGAGACTTGTGTAGCATTTTACTGCTGGTGTTACTTTAGGTCTTCTTCCTGTGCTTGAATGAATGGCACACTAGTCTGTGTGAGCTGAACGCATGCTGCTCTTCCTGAGGTGTGTACTTAGCTATATTTTACTTACTACACTGAGCAAGGGGCTATTTCTAGGATAATGACAGTGATTATGGATCATAAGTCAGCTGTGTTGGCTTCCCTGATAACAGATTGCTGGGGCATCGCTTCTGTGTTAGCAAATACAGCAACATAAAGTTATTCACAGTTCAAATATCCAACAGCAGTAACTGACATTTAAATCAATGGAAAACACTCATGGCAGAGGCCCTTTTGTTTCCTTTTTTTCCAAGGAAGGGGAAACTGCAACAGTAAAAATTGCTCTAATACTCATAAAATACCACATCTGTTCAAGACCCAAAAAAGCATGATTTCAGGATTGATAATATTTGCAAGTCTTTTCCATATTTTAAAATATTTTAAAAAAATTTCTTTCCCCATAGTAAGATAAAATATGAGTATAATGTAAACACAAATTATTTTTTCCTATTTACATGCCATAAATCATACTGAATAAACCTTAGGAGATCAAGTAGCAAACTGTGTTACTTTTAAAAAGCTTGAGTTAAAGGTGGCTTTACAAGAAGTGGAACCAAAATATGGCTTTTACAAAACGGAGTAGAAAGACTAGACAATCAAATACCCATTAACATATTCATACACTTGGCAGCAAAACATGCAGAACATCAGCGACGTGTTTCAAAAGGAAAATTAATTTCACCACTTACATGGATGTGTTTGCCTCCCACTCTCCCTCCCCAAATGTTAGGCGCAGGGACCCAAACAAAACAGGGAAGATAATCAGGAACAGGAGAATTTCTTATCAAAAGCATGGTTTCCAAACTGGACACACAGTGTAATTTTTTTGTTATAGACTGGAAAAAGCTGTACTTAAGATATGAAAGAATAGGTTTCCAGTGAATGCTGCCTGTCATTTAACAGAAGAGAGTTCTCTAGCAACCAGGTATTTTCTGTATTTCATCTTTCCTTATCAAGTAAAACTATACCAGCAAATAGTGCTTACACAAGAAAATCTGCTGCTGCCTGAAAAAAAATATTGATTTAACCTGTTTTTCTCTTAATTTTTCACATTTCCACAATGTCATTGCAAAATCAAGTAATTCTTAGCATTTTGCACCTAAATCTCATGCCAGCCACTTTATTTTTCAAATGCTCATGCTTTAAGCTTTGTCAGTGAAAGAAACCATTAATGATTCACAAATAAGTGCTTTTAATATTCTGTGTTTTGTCTGAAATGCAGCAGGTCAAGACTGTCATTTATCCCCTGTGCTCACGTAAATCAGGTTTAAAACATGCACCTGGAAATAGAATTTCACCTGTGCATTTCAAGGTTTGGCCACTACCTGGTACAACTTCTTACACAAATGGTCCCTTTTAAAAAATCTTTTGAGTGTGGTATTTGCAGGATTCTGCAGCTTCTCTAAGGCAACTCCACCTTTGATGTGATCTTAATGAATGTGGCGTAGCTATGAGAAAGATGATTTTGCCCATTTACTCAATGAAAGCAACTGTACAATCAAAGACTATCTGAAGAAAATCTGGAGATTTTAGACAATATTTTTAAATTTCACCAGATAGTATTTTTTCTGATTTACAGCTATGCTTGCAGCAACATAAGTTTTAAATGTATTAGCAGTGGGAGTTTTTGCAATGTAACATGACTTTCACAAGAAAAATGTTCTTTTTTTTGGTAGCATCTTCTGCGCTCAAAAACTGCCAGAGTGCTTTTCAGAGGTTCATTACATCTCACAGTCAAAATAGAACAGCTGAAGCATGAGCTTCAAAAACAGGGCTCTCACTTCTCTATGTAATTACACTTCATCATTTAAACATGCAAAGCAAAAGGACTAGGAAACGTTGCACCAAACAAGACATAAGCCCTCACTCATTTATCTATAACTCACACACACTCACACTCAAACCCAAATTCGGGTTTGCTAAACCAAGTGCAGTACAGGGTTCTGAAATATACTCCCTTTGTCACCCTTTTGAGGCACAAGGATAGCTATCTTCCCAGCCACCCCAGAAACAGCATTACTCTTTTTCCTTCTGCTTGGAGATACGATTTTCATTTAAAATATACTAGACAGCAGAGAAAGGAGAAAACAATGGCTTTCTAAGCTAGTGGGAAGCTTTGCCCCGCTATGCATGCATGCCTTCAGGAAAGCCAGGGTGCGGCCCCACCCATATGAAAGGAACTTCCTATAGCACTGGAAAAGGGAGAAAAGAAAAAAATCACGTTAGGTGTAGCAAATAACAGTTCCGGAAGAGTTGTTCCAGGTAAATAGAGACATGTAATAGAAAAATGCACCCTTTCACAGGTATCCTCAAATGAGCTCTGGAACTCCTGAAAATTCTCTATTACTTTCCCAGCCGAGAAAAGACATTGGGGAATCAAGTAACTGTTCACAGGATTTTATTCCTAAAAGAGTAGAATTCTGTGTTACTGATACACTGCTGTCTCTGAAATCCACCCAGCCAGAGCTGCATCTAGCCTGAAAGTACAGCCTGAGGAGAACAAATTGCTTGCAGCTTATTCATCCTCTTCTTATCAATGGTATTCACAACCTAGAGGGTCTATTCATGTACTATGAATGAATAGGTTTCCAATGGCAACGTTTCCAAAGGAATAGTTAGGCCTCCAGAGCCATAAGAAAGGGTGGGGAACCTCAATAATGTTGCTTCAAGGACTGGGAGAGCTGAAGCTTAAAAGCCCTTAAAACAGATAGATCACCTGTCCACAGTCTCTAGGAATAAAGAACAGATTCAAGCCATTTCTAGCAGCAGCCCCCAGATTAGCCAATACAGAATCCACTGAGCAAATCAGAACCGCCACACAGTCCACTTGTGTAAAAGGCTTGATAAGCTAAATTTGCATTCCTTTCTCTCCCACTCTTGCAATCAGCTTAGTGCCTTGTTTAAAACACAGCAACCCTCTTCATTCTTACAGCATGCAGAAATGTAATGAACGATCAGGGGCCAAAACAGGAGCAACCCAGCAGCCACCAGGAATAACACTGAGCAAACTTGAGCATTTCAGACCTACCCATCTTTGTAGAAAAATAGCTTAATCAGTGCAGTGCTGAGGATAAAATCCTTGCAGGGACGGAGCTGCAGTTCCGCAGTAATCCAAACGAACAAACCATCATCTGTTAATATTTCAAGCCTCACGCATAAAACTGTTAAGGAATCCCTATCACAGCACAATCATTAATAGATGCACAAGAGATTTTGTGCTCTAAGGAATGATGCTCCATTCCATGAAGAGGACAGGTGGAAAGAAAAATGGAAGAATAAGAGGAGGCCCAGTGAAGTCGTCATGAATTTTTTTTTTTTTCTCCCTGGGTCATTTACGAGTGGGAGACCCCTTCAGGATTCAAACCAATCAATCTTTATTTAGCACATCCTTTTCTCACTCAGCCTGTGTAGAAAGACTGCAGCAAATGGTGCAAGGGATTGTGGGATGGGGATGCAGCAGAGAGCTGCAACCAGATTCGCTGGGTTATTTTTTTTTCCTCCCTACTCAGCAATCAGCTGTTCCGAGGCTCCGCGCAGGGCCATTGAATTTGGTCACCAGAATGTTATTATAGGATTAGCAGGCGGAGACAGCTACCACTGTGCATCTGGCATGTCAATGCAGCTAAGAAATACATATGCAAATATTACTCACAAATCGGAAAAAGTGATTTAACTCTGAAGGAGAGAGTAAATATTACGTAACATCCATTACCAGGACAGCTGCCAGAGATAAAACGAAAGCACTTTCGTTTATAAAGAAATGAAGTTTAACACTTAATGATTCCACCCAAATTTTTCCAGGATTCTAGGTATTTCTTGGAACGTAATTCTTCCCTGCTCCAATTTCCAGAAGCAACAAAAGACCCCCACAAACACTCTTTGTCTCTCTCCAGATGTTTAAAGCAGAAGCAAAGAGCCTCTCCAGAAAACTGTGCTACTGACACACAAACCAGCAGCAGCTTCTAGTACAGAGCCACATATTTAACCTGACTCAGTCTCAAGTCATATATTCAAGACAGCAATTAGTAAACTCATATTAAAGGAATTTGAGAAGGCTAACAGACTGTTTAACTTTTCTATAAACATTAATGCAAAGGTGTATTACCATAGTTAATCTATTTACTTGCTTTATTTTTTTTAATTCGCAGATCAACTCTGATTTTACTAGGCTGTTACCAAAAAAATAAAAAAAAATTGGTGCTTGCTAGTTTTCAGCTTTGCAGAGAAGGTTGTTAAAAAGATGCTTGTGAATACAGACACCACTGAAGTAAAGTAACATAAAATTAGCTTTGTCTTCCAGTATAACAGCTGGTGGGTTTTGCAGACAAGGTAGTATTTGCATCTCCAAATAAAGGGTATCTTTTCTTCTGAAAAAACCAAATCATATGCAAGTATTTCAGCTAACTGCGGCTAACAAAGCTTCCCACAAATAAAAGAACATAAAGCTCCATTTGCATTAGGAAGAAAACACGTGGGGCTTAAATACTCTCTTTGCTACCCTGACTTAATTAGGACAGACATAGCTATTTTAGAAGTTTAAAATGTTGTCCCAAGCTCTTTAAGCACATTTCCAGAATATAATATTGATCCCATTCTTGAATTTATGAGTTAGTAGTATTATTAATCATTTAGTGTGACTGAAATGTAATCTAAATTCCTGTTAAAAATAAAAATTCTGCACACATACTTTACTTTCCACTTGGCGATCATTTAGCCAGATCATTTTATGCATCAGGCAGATCCAGCCTGGTTTCCCTGGGCAGTGCCCACAGGGTGAAGGCATGTTGTAATCCAGTTTATAATCTGAAATGAAACATCAGGCAGCGTGTGGGCATGTATTAGGGTTTGGGGTGCTTGTGCCAAAATACTGCTCCTCTAACTCCCTTAACATGTGCTGAACTCAATCAAAGAGAGAGCACAAGCTATGTTTCATTTTAGGTCCAACATTCAGGAGCAGCAGGTGTCTGTACAGCAGGATTCACAGTTTAAAAGAAAGCCAGAGATTTCAGGCATGTTTTTGAAGAGGCGGGGTTTTATCTTCGGTTCAGGGAGTTTTTTGGTTTTCTTTTTAAATTATCTGGGGAATCCCTATTACAAAGAACAAGCAACAAATTTCACTCCCACAACAAGAAGATCCAAGGTCTTTTGTTTCTGCCAGTGGAACAAAGACACTTAAAACAAAAACCAAGTGAAAAAATTCAGGAGTGGCATCCCCAGAAGTGAAGAGGAAGACTGTCAGACAGAAGCATGCAGATATCGTTTATTTGCTTCCTTTCCCTTACTCATTTCAAACACTGTATTTACATACACTAAAATGCAATGGTCAGTACCACTCAAATTACTATTTCCATTTTTGGTCAGTAGTAAGGACTACATACCCCCCAGAACTGATCCCGTAACATACCTCATGGCCAAAGGAGACTGCTGGAGCCACAGCTGCAGCCACTCTCATAAGGAAATACACCTCCAAACAAGAGATTCCTTCAAAGCGCTGTTCTCTTACAATTAACTCTGAGAAGTTGCCTGCTGGCAATGAGCTGATACTCCACAAATTATCCTGCTTCTTCAACAAAACAAAAACTTGCTACTGTGGCAAGGAAAATAAGACAAAAGGCATAGCATTTCCCTGAGATTTTTCTTGTTCATGTTGATATGTGGGTTTCTTCTGCCTAGCAAAGAGGAAAAGGATTCAATCTTGCACTTTACCCCCACAGCAGTTACAACCAGACTCTTTCAAATAGGTTTATTGTATGTGTACGTCTATTGTGCTGGGAGATGGGGGTGGGGGTGGTCACTATATGCTTTGTTTTGTTTGTTGTTTTTCTGTTTTTATTTTAAAAAGACTAGGGTACTTTTCCTCAGAAAATTGCTGCATTTCATTGTTGCTGTCGACTTATCTGTGTCACTGCTGAATACTGAAGAAAGTTCTGGAGAAGAAAATACATAGCACATGCCATCTTCATAGTGCCATGGAAGAGTGATCTAGCTTCTGTTGTCACCCCCTGTAAATGTCTTGGATTTTGAATAACTTATTCTTTTTCATGTTCCAAACACAACCTGAATTCATATTCTTATGGAGTCCATAAGCTACCAAAAAACCTCAAAGTTAACTTAAGAGGTCATAGGTAGATATTGATATCTTCCCTAATATTAAATAAGTCATTCAAACACTCCAAGTTAAGATTAATGGTCTGCACTGAAGTCTATACTATAAACTGACTGAATAGAGTAGTCTAGCTCACCCTGCTGTACAAAAGTGATTTTAAGGTCAGCAGAAAAAAATTATTTTGTTAGTTCAAATGAAATGACCAGCTAATATAGTCCTGGCAATTAAGGCTGACTGAAAAGTAAGAGATGTGAGAGACCAGAAATCAATTACCCAAAGCCAACATGCTGGAAAGGAGGATGAGGATTAGTTTAGGAACACAAACATAGGATAGGATTGTGGATGCTGAAAGCTGGTCAGAAGACAAAGTCAGATAGACCTTTCCAGGCATTGCTCCGGGGGAGCTAGGAGAAGACATTCTAAACAATTTCTAATCTCTGCACCTGCTGTTTTGCCAAATTGTTTACTTGCAAAGATGTTTACAAAGAGGTGCTGGCCTGAATGACCAATCATGTCCAGTTGTGTCAGAACAGTGTATAAAAAAGATGTGCCTTTTAATAAACATTGCTATATGCCCCCCAAGTAGATTTGGAGTATTCTATTGTTATTTGCCGTACCAACTACATAACGATATAGGATGGGCTGTTACGGCCATCACCCAGCTCCATACATCCCTAATTTGACCCTGGTGACAGGAGAGCAAGTGAAGTGAAACAGCCAAGCTTTGTCATTGTGGAGTCATACCCACACCAGGAATCAAGGGCCTTATGAGGCCTCATGAGCCGGTGGCCTTTACCTTTCTCCACTGTGGCTGTGCAACCATGCAGATCCAGCAGCTTCCAGAGAGCAAGTGCAACTTTCAGCCCTCACTCCACATCCTCCAATAGTCCAGGCTGTAGCTCACACCAAAAGAGCAACAGCTTCCTCCCACTGTGGGTTGGTAGCCAGAGGGCATGTCTGCCCCAAAAGGAGCTCTGCTAGGTCTTGGTTCCTCCCCACCAGCCACAGCCGTGAGCCACGGTCACTCCCTCATCTTATGATCCAGCAGAACAGATGCCTTTCCCCAAATCTTGTGACCCAACACAAGGGATTTGTCATAGCCTGGGAGGCAAACAACTTGAAAGGTTTGCCTAAGATGTAATGCTGGGCTTCTGGAAACACTCCCAGCAGCCCAGCACCCATTCTCCTATGACTTTGCCACCTTTTCTATTTCCTTCTACCTTCTGCTTATGTCTGGTTTAGCTTGCCAAGGTTGCGGCTTTTGCAGCACAACTGCAGCACGGCTGGGACAGCCTGGCCTCCCTGCTCAGCCAGCCTGAGACTTTCTGGCAGGACTGCACTTCCTGCCTCTCTCCACCACTGAAGTTGCAAGTCAGGCAGCACCAGAAACAATCTGCTTTTCTCCCCTCTGTGTTATTCTTTCTTTTCCCCCTATTTGGTATCTGCCATTAAAGTGGCACTGCAGTCACCAGGAATAAACTCTGTATTCTGGCAATCCTTCTGCACAGCTATGGACTCACCTTCAGTATCATTGTCAGATGCAGATGTCATGAATTAGATTTTTTTTTTTAAGTTTCCAGCTGCTGAAGGCATAAGAATAACTGGAATAGAAGTCACTGCTACAAATTAAAGCCTTGCTTAGCAGTGTTACATGTTTAATGATTTGTTCTTTTTCTTGCTCCTTTCCCCAGCCTGTAATCAAAGCTTACAAAAGGGTTCACCTCTGAAACATGGGTGGACCTCTTAGGACACCAACATACTAAAGCCTTATACTCCAATTATAGAGGGAAGCTTATGGCTGGCATCTAATACCCACATTTCTTCTCCTCATCTCCACAACTTGCACCTCTGCAGTACCCCTTCTCCATCCCCACTTTGGAGGTGAATAGTCCTGCTTCTGTGCCCAGAGACCCCATCTCCCAGCTGTCTTGTCCTTGGATGGAGAGGGGACTTGCTGGTGGCTGCACTGCACACACCAAGGGACAAGTCTGGCAGGTTAGAGCATGTGTAATCACACAGTCATCACCAACTGAGAAGCTATTTGTGTGACTGAGGTTTTCAGGACCTCATTTTGAGTCAGGGCCTTGCACAATAAATTCCAAAACAACTGGAACACACTAAATTGACTGAACATGTGAAGACAATGCATGAATGGACATCCATGAATCCTCAACCAAATACCCTAAATTCTCAAAAATGAGATTTCAGAGAGAAGGGGCAGGAAATGAATGGAAAGGACACACCAAGGGAAAATGCAGGATAAAAGTATGAGGTTAAATTACAGCATCAGAATTGCAATTTAGGGCCCTTTCCATGTTTAATAAAATGTCATACTCTCAGGTGAGCTGCTAAAAAAAGCCTGCAGTGAGGTGTGTTGCAGTAATTATTTCAGGGATTAGATGTTGTGCAGTCATAAGTAAAAAAATTTTAAATTGTATATTTCCCATCCAAAGCAGTGAGTCAGAGCATCTCGACTGAAAAAAATCCAACCCTGACAACTGGTACTGTTACTATCACCCTCACAGCTGCACATTTTTGACTGTCTAAGTCTACTTATTTTTTGAACATTGACAGATCTCTGTTCAGCCTTTATAGGTACACAGGCTCAAATAAAACCAAGCTGAACTGACAGATAATTAAAACTGCACATAAAAACACTGCTGCTTCCATAAACATCTGCTGTGAAATGGTACTTGAAATAAGATAAAATACTAAGTGCTCCATGAAGACTCCACACTAATTACTGTTAATACGTCCAGGAGCAGGAAAACAGGCAATGGAGCAAAAAGAAGGAGGCTGATCAAGAATCTATTTGGAAAAATGACCTTGGTCTTTTCTATATACTGTTAGATATAAGATACGCTGAAAAATGCTCTAGGCATTTTCTTTAGAGTTGCTGAACAACAGCGAAAAAAAAAAATGGAAGCAGAAAATGCTCAATGCTTTTGATACTGTGGAACTACGTGGTGAAAATTGTAGAGACCATCCCCTTCACTCCCTCCTGAGACTGGATCTGCCCCACACTTGGTGTCCACTGCAGCTCTCCCTTTAGGGAAGGTAACACACATCAGGTACTGGAGTTCAGTCACATATTCTCTGATGACCACCATAAAGTTCCTCTATTGTTTCCATTTAATTCAGTAGGATTTTGGTGAACTAGCATGAAGTTCAAATCAGCAAGGGACAAGGCAGCACTCAGCAGTCACTACAAGCCACGTAACCTCTCTGCAAAATTAACTTAAGAGATTGCCAACCCTTTAGAATGTTTTTCTTGCAGCCTTCAAAACTCCCACTTCCCATCAAATATAACATATGAAACACAAACCAGGAGGCAAAGAAACCCAAGCCACCTTAGGTGTCTTACAGCAAGAAACAGGAGATAGAATCTAAGTATTAAAACAGCAAAAATGGGGGCAGAAAGGGAATGAATTATTATCGTCTTAGCACAAAACTACATATTGGGATAAGGACTTAGAAGGAGGGAGAAAAAAGAGCCCCCTCCAGCATGCGAGCAGCCTGAAATCAGATTCATATCCTCTGTAATACTTACATTGTTTAAAATACAAAATATTGGTTGCTGTACCTCCATATTTACCTTAGCTGTTGAATAGTACCCACCTCATTTTCTTGTCCACAGCCCAGCAGCAATGTTAACTTCTATATCTGCCAAGTCTTCTTCTGAACCAAAATATCTTTCAAAAACACAGCAATATGTCTAAACACGTATATTGTCCTTGGGTTCAGAGAAAACCTTGCTCAAGCGTTAAGTGGCAGGCAAGAAGTTTACCCAGGCAGGCTCTTTATGTTGGCAAAAGTGCAACGCTGAACTTTCACAGCAAGTAGGTAAACACATAGCAGTGTGCAGCAGGTAGTCTGGCAGCACCAGCAGTAGTGAGAAACAATGTCAGGACAACCTTGGCAAAAGGAGCTCTGTAGGTTTTAACAATGATTATGGGCACAGAAGCTGAACAGACCAAATAACCATAGCAAAAAGCCATCTACAGCTCTCGGTGGGAGCTCAGAGTGCTCAGAACTCGAGCGTGCCAGCTGTGATACTGTGTCCTGCACCTCTGCACTCACAGGGACACTCTATTTGACTTCCCAGCAGTCAGTTCCAAAACTTGGAAACACCCAATGGCTGAACTTCACCCAGTAAACGTGTCCTTCCAGTCCTCAGCAAGGACACTCATTTGCTGATTGCATGCCAGCACTCCTATTTAGAGAACTGTTGTTATTGGAAATAGCTGAAACCTTTCTACAGCAGGGATTAAGTGCTCCCTGCACCTTGTACCTTGCCTGCAGAAAGGTATCAATTCCCAGCATGTGCTTCCACAGCAGAGTTTTGCCACAGCCACAGTAACATGTGTTATCTGCCTGCGAAGTCCATCAAACCCCTGTGTGGGCAGGAAACCCAGACAGTCCTACCAAGCAGCCCCTCTGGCTCAGCCCAGGGTTTATTCAAGCCTTCTCCCCGAGGTACAAGGTTTTATACATAACACAAAGCTGTCTACCTTTACCCTTCACCTCCAGAAACAACTCTCCTAAGCTTCCTCTTAGACACCTCTTGCAGGTTCAGGCCAGATGCCCAAAGGCCCTTATAGGGCATTGCCAGGCTGCACAAAAGCAAATGCTTAGCTTTGATATAGATTAGATTTCTGCAAAAATGACATTCTCAGGATACCTTGTACATACACTCCTGCATGAATATCATTATTTTCAACTGGCATCACAACTTAGGAAGCAACTGCTAACGAAAGAGGCATAAAGCACTCATATGCACAATTTTAAGACTCCCAAGCTGAAACGGGATATCCAGGACATTCATTTCTCCATGAAAACACATCCATTTTACTTTACAGGAAAACCAGGNGGATAGTGTAGGAAACTATAATATAATAACCATGTGAATCCATCTGTCTGTTAAAACAAAAAAAAAAAGGCACCTGGAAAAAAAATCTAGCCTCAGGAGAGATAAGAACAATATTGTCTTGAATCAATCACATTATCATTTGGATTGTAATAGCACCTGGAGACCTCTTTCAAGTACCAGAATCCGGCTGTGATAGGCACCTGCTACACAGCACACAACTTCCCTTGCAAACATAGGTAGCCCATATCTTAAGGCCAAACAC
>VZUA01025453.1:43644-63984 GCA_013401035.1 Horornis vulcanius | reverse complement strand
CCACGTTGCTCAGTGCGCCATCCAACCTGGCCTTGATGTGTTGAGTCATGTTTGAGTCATGCATTGTGCTCCTGACTCCACAGTGTCTCAACCCGTGACAGATTGAGATTTGGCCCAGGAAACACACTCATTCAGTCATTTCATCCAAGATGACCCCCTTCCAGGAAGCTTGTCTTCACTGGTTCAGTCTGGCTAAGAAATGCCACAAGGCATTTGGCTTTGCTTAATGGTGGGTGTATCTAGAACCAGAATCGCAGTGAGGAATGACAATAGAAGGCTGCAACCCCCAAACTTAGCTAATTAGAGTAAGACAAATTCAGCTAGATCAGGAGATCTCCTCTGCTAACTCAGTTTATTGTCTGTATTGACCAGCACAATCTGGCCAAATCCCCAGTGCAAACAAGCAGCCTCTGCCAATATCGTCACAAAGCCAAAAAGTCTTAATTTGCTACAGGAAATGTTCGTTTTACTGTATCTTGTACATCTGGCAACAGCTAAAATGCATCTAACTTAGTCAACAGTCAGATGTGATGAAACACAGCCAGCATTTTTCCACTGGCGTAACACAGAGCTCAGCAGACGAGCTGAATCCAAAATTTGAACACCACTGAACATCAGATGTTTCTACATTCATTTTCAATTAATGTTTTTGTGCAGAGCCCAGAGAGAGAGGTTGTCTAGAAATATGCTATGTGACAGAAGATACATAAAGTAAAAAAAAATAGAAGCACCTACACTAAGTCCAAGCCTGTGCCAGCAGCACGGCAAAGAAAATCTCTTCATCTCGCAAATCAAGTTTTCCCCCATCCATGGAAATACTCCGAAGGCTGAATTATTCCTTGAAAATTTAAGAAGGGTTGGGGTCAAGTGTTTTTGACAGCTGCCCAATAGAAATAGTGAAGTAATAATAATGAAATAATAAACATTTTTCCCATCTAAAATATACTTAAGCCTTCTGATCTACATTATATCTAATCCACAATATTTGTTTTGTATTTGTGTACATTTTATAAACATGCTATTTCCTTCTAGCTCTGCTGTCAGGAGGAAGCATCATCTTCCTATGTGCCAATGTTACGTACAAAATAATGGAGCAACCAATTCTCTCATCCACCTTTCCCCACTCCTCCCTCCATACACACGCCCTCCACTCTGATTTCAAGTTTTCCAGGATGGAAAACTGTCCACATGGTTGCATACAGTCATGGGGAGCAGACTGGGAAAATTTTCCTTTGCTGCTGGAAAACATGACTAACCATCATCTGAGATAGGTCCAAAACTGTCTTGTTCTCCCAGCAGAACAGAGGCATGAGTTGCTAATGTGGAAAGCCCAAACTCCCAGCAATCACACTTAATTTCTGACTTGTTCCTGTTGGCATCATTCATTTATCCCTCTCTCCTTTCAGAAGGATCTGATCCTTCCCTGACCTCCAAATACAAAATCTTGTGAAAAAGTAATGCAGTAGCAATTGCATTATATTTTATATTCATATTGAGAAATTGTCTCCATATTCCTTACTGATCAAATGGAAAGAGGAGGTGATAATCTCAGGGCAGGGAAAATAAACTGGGTCTGCAGTGAAAGTTGGCATCTGCTGCCCTCCAAATAAGCTGAGCTTCATATGGAAGTTGAGGGTTTTCCTGTTTCCTCCCTTTTCATATCAGCACTTGCTTTGGAAGTCTTTATTTTGCTCTGACACTTTTCACAGGGTTGGAATCAGCTCTGAGATTCACCAGTTTTCTTGTGGGAAGGATCTGTTTGGTTTAAGAGAAAGTGGGGGAGGAAGTGTCATTTTGCAAACACAACCTGCACACAAAGATATTTTTATTCCCTTGCTTTCCTATCAAAAAGTCTAGACTCAGAACCACTGAGCAAAAGTTTGATTAAAAATACCAAAATTAAACTGAAGGCTGCAGATGGAAGCACTTTCAGTTTTCACTGGGGGTTTAATCCTACCCGCTCCCCATTGCTTTGCTATCAGCTGGGGGATGAGAAAGACGCTCCGGACGTAGCATTTTTTCTCCTGCTACACTGCAGCTGGCATCCTAGGAGCCTTGTCTGCTTCTTCCAGTCATTTCTACCTGGTGTCAGGCAGCAGCTGAAAGCAGAGGCAGGCAATGAGTGTGAAGACATCCCAACCTAGGGCAGCCAGAGGGGCACAGGAATTCCCCATGGCCCGTCCACTTGTGTCTCCAGGGGAAGCCCAACCAGGATGGCCACCAGCTGAGACCAAGGGAAGACTAAGAGAGGCTTGGCCCCAGTTTTTGTCCTGCACTTGTCCAGCAGCACATAGAGCACAAAATAATCTTTCCAAATCATATTTTTTCATGCCAAAAGGAATAGCCTAATGATGAAAACATCCTGACCTCCTCTTCCACCTCTCTTGGGGAAGAGAGCTATAAGGCCCTTGCACTTTGCGGCTGAAACAGCATAACCCTGTCCAAAAATCTCTGGGGAAAGACAAAGCAGGCAAACCAGCACTATGCTTCATTCCAGGGCTTAACAAAAGGAGATTCCCAGTCAGCCTGCCCTAATGAGATGCCTTGCATGGGCATTTCACATCAAATCACAGAAGGTTTTCACTGCGTGTCTGCCACCCTTGCTCCAGGATGATTCCCTGGCCCTCCAAGCCCCATTCTTGCCACAGGCTCCCTGGATGAACACCATGGTGCTAGCTCACACAGAAGAAGCACTCCCCAAAGCAGCTGCTCAAAGGAGCTTCATCTGCTCAAGCTCTCTCAAAAACGGGGTCACCTTCCTTTGGTCTCCATGTGTGTCTCACAGGAGAACAGGGCAATTCTCTGAAATCATACAACAAGCCAAAAAGCTTTAAAACCAGCTCTAAAGGTAAAGTACAAAGGGGATTAATTGCCAAACCGAAACAGTACTGGTGTGCTACTGAAGTCAGCAGCAGCAGCAGCACCAGCATCTAAAAGTATTCAGCACATTTGAAGAATCCATCAGCAACTTAATGGATTATTTTTTTCTGTGTGGAAATGTTACTTTAATGTAATTTCCCTAGTGCACTTAAAAGGACAGGATGTGTATCTTTCTTCTGATCCAAAGTAAAAATGTGGGGTTTTTACATCTGAAAACCAGCAACAAATACCTATAACCTATGAATGCAAAACCCCTAGGAAACATTAGTAAAATCTATCTATATATTCTTTTTTTTCATGTAACAGATCAGGAGTGACAGAGGGCTCTAGAACTGGACCAGATTTTCAACTCCGGTAAAAATGGTGAGAACTGTTTAGCAAATATAGAAGAATACAAAAATTTAACCTTTTATCTGCCCTCTGCTTCTAGTGCTCCATGCATAATGCTCTGTTGTTGTACAAAAAAAAATTTGAGTAATTTAAGTAATTTCGCCCCAGAGAAAGAAAAAAGAAAGGAGTGAGGGGTGACACAGACTCACATCTGGAGGAAAGAACACCAAACCAAAAGCAATCTTAATTTATTTCCAATCAAACATGTGCTTTGTGAAATGGTCCCATTCTGCAAGAAAGCAGCAAGATGAACTTCATTTCCACATAAAATAAATACCTGGTTAGAAATAGTTTGAATGAATGAACCTGGTGTATGAATGTAATCCTCAAAGCTATTTAAAACTAGACAACAATAATGGGAAAAACTCTTCACCTGAAAAAATGGGTTATTTTCAAACTGCATTCCTTTCTTCTGTATTTACTCCCTTCTCCTCTTGCCCAAATGCAGTAAATTCATGGAGTAAAACTGTAGAAGCTGGGAAGTTTTGTTTCATTTTGTGTTTGGCTTTTGTTTCGGAGCAACCATTTCATAACCATAACTATTCACAAACATTGTTTGCTTTTCAAACAGATGTTGCACTTTAATTGTGTCCAAATGAGCTGATTTGGGGTTTTCTGTTTGATTAGAGAACAAAACAGATAAGAGCAAAACCACTGGGGCCACGTGAAATTTGTAGGAGTTTCAATGAAATACCTTGCGAGATTGCCTGAAAGCAACAAGACCCACCACTTACACTTCCAGGATAAATTCATCAACAGAAGCTTTCTACTTCTCTCCCTGGTATGCATCTCAAAAGTAGCCTCAGGCAGACCTTTTCTCTTAATCCATGAGTGGGATGAGGTCTAACAAGCTCCTGGGGATGGAGGAGAGAAAAGAGGAGCAGGACACTAGGGACTTCACACACACACAGAGGTAGGAAGCTGCATGAGCCTTCTCTCCCCAAGAGCCCACACTCACCCAGCAGAGCAAAACCAGATCAAGGTGGTGGAATGTTACAAAAGGACCTGAAAGCATTGCCTGAAATGAGGCTTGTCATAGAAGAGGTAAGGGAAAAAACCCACCCACATACGCCAGGGGAAAATGGTCCCAGAAGGTCAAACATTGCACAAAGGAAAAAAAAATGTTGGCTATTATACAATATGAGATAAATTAATCGAGGCCAGAGGAACAGCAGCTGCTACACAGATGGCACTTTCCCCATCTTGACTGCCAAACCGGACAACCCAGGACTCTCTATTTCCGTTAATCTTCCCGGGCAATGACAGGCTGCAGCAAGCAATTCAAACAGTCATGTCTGAGCATCCTGGGAGGCTGTGCAAAGCCAGTGAAAAACGATGGCTCTGGGGTTAACTAAGCCACGATTTTGATGAAAAGCAGATGTCATTTAATTATTGGGGGGCTTCCACTAATTATAACCCATGGACATGTATTTTATAGCACACCAAAGATCAGAATTAACAAAAGCCCAAGGCTATTAGTACACACAGTTCCTCCCATGCCATTAAAATTGTACAAGTGGGAAGAACAACAGAAAGAGCCATCATTTTTGTTGTTAGGGTAAGTCCTGCATCTTGACACAGAGAGCAGTGTAGCCTTAGTTCAGGCTCTTCTTCTACTTGTCTGAGAGAATTATTTTATCAAAAGCTAAAAATCACAAATTAAATCTGCGTTAACCAAGGAGTTTTTTCCCTAGCCCTCGCTCTTGAGAACAGAGTACCATTCCTGACTGAACAACAACACAGCCTTTGGGAGACGATATTTTTAAATTCAGTTTCACATTTTCTGCATGTAGGAGCCCCAAATTACATAACAGGATCTCAGTCAAACATTTTTTCCCCTGTCTGCATAGTGATTGTAAAAGCATCTAAACCACAAGGCTCTTTTAAGCTATGAGTTCCCATTCTGCTATGTTTGGAAGAGAATTCTTTCTATGAAGAGTGAGGTAGCAGGCAGTGGCGTAGCCAGATAAACTCCTTGCTTTGGTCCATACACAAGCATTTCTCAGTACAAAGAAATCCTAATGACCTCAATTTCTGTGCTTAAGGTTTGCTTTTCACAATATTTTAAACACACCACCGCCCCAAAAGCTCTTCAGATCTAATACATGCAACAATCCCAGGAAATTCCTTTTGGTTTACCCTTTGCTTACAAAGAAAGCCTCACATATGAAATTAATTTCTCTTAAATTCTTTAAACAATATGCAAGCAGCACAGGCTTCGAACACAGTGCTAATTATGGGTAGCAGGCCTTTTTCTATCTAAATGGTCAGGTTTAAATTTATGGTGTAGTTTACAGACTACAAAAATTCCTGGTTTAGTAGGTAATGTTTGTGGCCCTTCCTCATGAGGATCTTGTCTACAAGCAGGGAAATATAAGGGCATTAAAATGTATATCAAGACATATGCAGTATTTTAAATAATGTGTGACAAAGGCTAAGGTAATCTTACTTTTAAGTTAAAAATGGGCCACAGGCCTAATTTTCCCAGTGTTTTTATTTTCACACAAGAAGTTATCAAATGAAAGCTATATATGGGTATGAAAAGGGAGACAGTACAGAAGCAAGAGTTTGCACAGAAAGGTGACTTGCTGTCATTTGCCAGAAGTAAAATCAACCCAACTCCTTTGGTATCAATGAAGCATGGCAGAAAACTCCCAGCTTCCCGGGTTAGTGGCAGCTTACACATCCCATAGTACTCAGGACCTCTTTCAAGTCAGGGAAAAAAGCCCGGAGAACACCTGTGCCTTGCCTCAAAGCCATCTTCCTGCAACTACACTCTCATAGCTCTCCACCTTTAACTCAGCCAAAGATGCTGCCTTCCTGCTATACAATAAAGACCTCAAGCCTTGCATTTTGTACGCTTCAGGAGTGCTCCCCTGGCGGGCAGGAGAGGCCAGCAGACAGCAAGTGCAAGGCTGGAGGGTTTGTCTCCCCCTCCCACAAGGGCAGACCACACACTGGCTTTCCTGCAAACCTGCACCCTGGCAGCAATGGCCTGGAGACCATCCTGTTCATTTTAAACCCTCGAGGAAAGACAAAATAGGATGTGTTGGGTAGCAAAGAAAGCTTTTTGTGCCACAGCTTCCTCACTTCGCATGGTTAGGGTTTACATAAAAGGAGTGGAGGGATGGTTTGAATTCTTACATCGCTTCTCCCCCTTCCTGAAAAAGCTCTGGTGTTCTAGCCAGATGCTGGGAGCAATTCCAGCTCCATCTGTTTGAGAGTTTTGAGTTGTGCAACATAAATTTTACTTTAATGTGTGGTAATAATGACCTCCAAAACCCCATCTTGCCTCATTCAAATATGTTAGCTGAAAGCCAGTTTCCACGTACATTAACACATTAAGTATTGTGGGGTGCATGTTAATGCTGTTTATGAAGATTAAGCCACACAAATTCCTATTAGCACTAATGGTGGTTTCATGACCTAATCCCCAAGAAACACAAAAAAATGTATTTTTGAGCAGCTCCAATCTCACGCCCACACTCCCTATCCAAGCTTGTCTGATCATTCCCACCTTCGAGCACCCCATGTGCATCCATTCTCATTAGGTCTCCCAAGCTCCACAGGTTCAGGACAGGTCAAGCCTTCAGACTGAGAAGGCTTTTACAGAAGTTACAAAGTCGTACAGGAAACAGTACCAGCACTTCATTGAATTTTCCCTCAAAAGGTACCAAATCAGTGTTAGGGTTTTTAAAAAAGTTTGAAAATCTTAAACTTTGCTGAGAGTGAGTCTTGACATTCTCACTAGACATCTGCATGGTCTGTTTTAACAAACCAGAAACAAATGCCGGCTGTGCTGTTTCTGTAGCTCTGCTTTTCCACAGCCAACCTATCCTATTTCACCTACTTTTTCAAGGGCAAAAACAAGACACAAAAGCTGATGAACCAAATGTTTTCAAATGTAAATCTCGATTCTCCTGTGAAAAAGCAGAAAGTACTGTTATTTTCCTCCCACAGGATGCTCCCCCAATCTTTGTTGCTTCATTTTAACTCACATCCTGCCATATACAGGGAAGCACTGAAGTGCTGCTTTCTGGGTGATGTATTATTACTGTAATACATGTCATTTGTGTTCACAAGCACACAAGAGAAAAAACTATCTCCTATTTTCCAGGTGGCACATGTTGTTCAACACTTTTGCAAACAAGCAAGCAAACATCCAGCTTTGGCAAAAATCACCATTCATTCTGCAAATATCTTTGCAAAGGTCAAGGTCTCATAAGAAAGAGCTGTGTGCATTCACCAAGTTTTGTCAGAAACTAAGGGAGGGGGCAAGGCCAGGTCTTGAGGCATATTCATGCTGAAACTGCCATTTGCAATGAGCAAAAGGAGCAGGTTTCCTCTTCATGCCCTCTGACCTCCTCTCTCCCAAGACAGATATTAAAATCAGACAGCTCCTTCCTCTCAGCACTCCAGCTCTTCGAGTACCCCTAAACCTGATGGCTGGGCCTTCTGCATCTCGTTGCTACACTGCCACACTCAAAGCAGCTCGGGGCTCTGCCTGGGTGGAGGCAGGACTCTTATCTAGAGACTGAGATACAACATGTTTCATGCCATTTGTCTCATTTACAAACTCAGGTCGAGGCAGTAAGCTACACATGAGAAAGTGGAGTAAAACAATTATAAGCTTAATTTACCAAAATAATTCAGCTCTCAAGACTGAAATAGTGTCTGTGTATCCAGTTACCACACAAGAAAAGTTGTCCCAAGGCACACAGAATGAAGTCACACATTTGGCCTTTGAAGAAAATGATTTTTTCTCATGAACTGTCACTGATAAACAGATAAATGAAAAAGTGGTCATGCAGTCTTTTTTAATGATACTACAAAACACACCAGGTTATATACACTGCATGGAAGCTTGCCTTTTAGCTTAATCTAAATGGCAGTGAAGAAAACTAATAGATCTATAGACTTCAAATGCACACTTCTCCCAGAAAAGAATCAAAGAAACCAGTGTTATAAAAAAAGAGGGCATAATTGTGTGCAACACAATACTGTGGAGACTGAAACCTGAACAAATTCATCAAGTANCAAACGTTTGTCAACGATGACCAGTGAGGTGATGGACACAAAATATTTGTAATGGATGCAAAAGACTACCACGCCCTTGAATTCAGTTTGTATTCACTGTCCCTAGCAACTTACACTATCCACAAAGGGAGAAAAAAAAATTCAAAAATGGAAGATTCTTGTCTAAGTAACCTTCAGAGCTTGACGTTTGATAGGAACTAAGCAACTAAGGAAATTGGATGAACCTTGATACAGAGCAGCTGACACAGAGCAGCTGAAAATATACATTGGAATAAGCCCTAAGCTACATTTGCAAAGCTTGAGTTGGATGCAGTGAAAGAGCAGAACCGACAATCAGGGCAGATTTGAATGCCTGCAATGAAATAAAGAACAACAGAGATAAGGCCAAAACATGATGAAATCACAATTTATTTTGTTTAGGGTGGGGAGCCCAGACTTTTCCCACTGGCTCTTTTCTAAAATAAATAGGAAAAACTAACTAACAGTCACAAACTACAGAAAGTTCAATAAGCAAAAGGATTTAGCCATGGGTTCCACATGGTGAGTTTTAATAGCTGGCACTGGCATGCCCCAAGCTTGCCTTTTGCCAATTTTTCAACAGTTCTAAACAGTTAAAGAGAATCACATTTTGGGCTTAAGAGTTTTGGAGGAGGGGAGAATTCAGACCCTCTCTTCCTTCCCAGAGAATGTAACAGAAACACTTAATCTAGTTTCCTCAGTAGGGCCCTCTGCCAAAATATTTAGTCACTCTTAGTCTGTTTGCCCTTGATAGAATTAGATGTTTCTGGTTTGTCATATCCTTATCTGATTCAGCTGGTTATTTGTTCAACATGAGTGGCTGGGAATGGGGCACACTGTTTGTGTGCATATTCACACACACCTCTGACCATCACTCTCCGGAACACACCCCTGCACTCCCACACATGAACACGGACAGATTTTGTTAGCTGCCATATGGAAAAACAAGTATGCCTAAGACATCCTGTGAAAGAAGACAAGATTGGTAAACTCCCAAGCAGTACATTAAGAGAAGTTTCTAGGCTTTTATTTGAGGAAGAGGTAAGATCATGTAGCATTCTGTTTTGGGGAATTTTCTCAAATAGACATTCCAATTTTGGCAGCATACATAAAACGGAACAACTATTTAGCACTGTACAGATTTTACATAACTCTTTAAGTTACTGACTCACTTCATTTTCCTTCTGACTATAAGACAGATTAATCTGAAATGAGTTAAGACAGGCAACCAGAAGAAATGTTACTATAGCTGGTAAACATTCTTTAAACTGCTCTATCAGTAAGCCGCTTAAAAGCCTCACTATCATTGTATGCTGCATCTGCTCAATAATTACTACCTCTCAAATCAGGGATTATGACTGTGTGCTGAGTATTGCAACACAACAGGCAAAGCAGTACAGGTAGCCAGGAATCCCAAAAGCAGAAACTGGTGAAGTACTTAACTGCTCACACATAAAATGCTGGGCCCTGGAAAATCAGGCAATACAGTACCCAATCCTGTGTACAGGCAGATGCTCTGAGCCTTGAAATCAGAATTTCTATCTCATCTTAAAAAAAAAATAGAAAAAAATCAAGCAACCATGTGTTTCATTACAAGAAGTAGAAATATTTCACAAAAAGAAGGAAAAACTGCATTAAGGACAGGACAGTATATTGTAATTACAGTTAGTAAGGTAAACAAAAAATATAAAAGGCAGTGACCAGAGCAATGTGGAGGAGGCAGGAAAGATTCCTCTCACCAAAAAAGGCTTTAAATTTCAAGACTAAAACAAGAGGCACTGTGAGAAATGACCTGTTAATTCCTATAGGACTGTGCCTCTGTCATGGTTTAGTCTTCTACACCACAAAGACATGTGTTTCACAAGTCCTCAGCTCCAGACATGCCCAGGATAAAATATAACCTCTGCCCACAAGTACTTTAGTCTAGAAAAGGTTTCTGATTGCACAGAAAACGCAGCAATTGTGCACTTAGAAAGTTTGTGCTGGTAGAAAGAAAATCATCACCACCGAGTGTGAAGCACCTCCTAACTGAGAGATTCTGGCTCAGTCCAAAAGTGAGTATTACACAGCTGCAGTGGCTGCACTACCTGCAAATAAATATAACCCCAAAACAAAAATTACTCTGCTCAAAAGACAGGCAAAGACCACAGCAAAGAATAAGAATAAATTGAATAAAGAGAATTGAATAAAGAATAAAGAGAAATTTGTATAATAAGAATGTGTCTGCTGTGAGTTAAAAATTAATTTTGTTAAACTTGCTAAAGTATTATTTATCTCCAGAATCTTAATTCAGTAATGTCTCAGTCTACAGCAAAGAATCAAAGGAAGAATTAATTGGCAACGCAACAGTTTCCAGTTTTGATTTGTTTTGTCTCCTCCACAGTACTTTGCACATACGTGTTCTAATACCTGACATTGGAGGAATCTGGATTTTGTTCTCAATTCCCAACATGAATGCATGAACACAAGAAAATAGCTGTCTTCCACCTGGGCACTTGCTTAAAATCTGCTTATCAAATTGTTTCCCTTTAAAAGTAAAATTTTTAAAAAATCAGTTTAGTTATTCACACAGAAATTTTAATTACTGAAGTTAACTTCTAGGCTAAGAGGAAGTTTTGAATCTCTTGTCAGAATTGATTTATAAAAATGTATCCAAGCACCCAAAGATACCTAAGTTTACAGTGAAACAGAGCTTTAATATTAATTCTTTAGTTTCAGGTTGTCTGGTAGTATATGGACCCGTTCCTCACCAAAAGTCTTTTGAAAGCAAATGCCACAGAGTTAAAATTTCAGGTAGAACCAGAAATACACTTAAATTGTAGTTCTGGAAGAGACTCAAAAGAAACAGAGAGAACACAATCCTACAAGTTGCTTGCTTTCAAAGCCATCACGAACAATTTAATATCAAGTAAAATTATGGCTGGCTGGCACAGTTTTCCTGAATGGGTGTGACTACAAATGTACTATTTAACAAATCAAAAGCATGAACCATGCAAATACTTCAACAAATAGGATCAATGCTTGATATAAACTTACTTAAGACAATACTCAAGGTAAAAGAAAATTACAGCCTATAATGAGAATTATTTAAGATGATGACTTGTATGAAATAAGCCTTTTCTTACTCTTGCCCCTCCTTTCACATCAATAATTAATTTGGGCTAGAGGACAAAACAATGGAAGGACTCCCATGAAGGATACCATTTTGTCATTACCCAATATAGAGAGTGTATAATTAAATACAAGCCTGAAATTAGCTCAGCCACAAGCTTTTGATCAACCCTGTAACATACTTAATACCCTCACTGCTGTTTGCATGGCTTAAAAAAATTCAAAAATGACCACCACAGGATCAGAAGAATCAAGTCAAAGGGGAACTAAGGAAATTACCTAGCTATTATTTCCAGCCTGTTTTCTGACCCAATCACATGCCCCTGCATAACCAAAGTGAAGGAGGCAAGTCTGGAAGGTCCAATTCTGCAGCATGTACAGACACAGCCAAACAGCTTCAAAAATCATTTGGGGGTCACACAAGCATCCTGGGGCCAAAGCAGGTCAGTGACCATGCGCCCAAACTCTCCCAGGGCCATGAACAAGGATTTAAGCACCTAAATGCCTGATTATTAAAACCATGGGGGGACCCACAGGGATGTCTGTGGATGTCACACTCACTAATAGTGCAGGGGTATTGATGCTATGAACAGAAAAACCTGCTCAGGCTCCCTAGCTATGGACCCCTGCTCAACACAAAACACCTGGGAAACATTTCTAAAGGCTGAGAATAAACACCCCCTGGCAGTTACAGTAACAGAGTATCCACCTACTCCCCCTATCCCAACTATCCACTTTCCTCATCTGTTCAAAACAAAAACAAATTACCTCTACATCCCAAGAACCCGCCTTTGCAGGGCACACATCCTCCAACCCAGTAATCTGTTTTATATAAGTAAATCTGGTTTGCAGGGACAGTCCTGATGACTTCCTATCACCAGTGAGGTGACCAATGCTGGTTTTCTACCCCAGAGAGCAGTGGCTGAGTGCTCTTCTGCATACCAGATTTGTTCCAGGGTGACATATCTCTCTGTGACAAATGGGCTGAGGACTTCAAATGACTTGGGGGGAGGGGAGAGCTTTTCCTTATCTGTGTTTCATTAGGAAACACTATGGTTCCGAAATCCAGTAAGAAAAGTTCACTGTTATCTGAGCAGACAGAAAATGTGAATCTTCTTTTCAAATATACAACTGCAAAGCATTAGACAAAAGACAAGTAACTAATCCTTGTTTAAAATAGATTGCTTTGTTTAAAATACAACATATTCCCTCTGGCATTAACTACCTCACATCTCAGGGGCTTGAGGTTATTTCAGGATTTGGTAACTAATGGAATAATTGTATTACTAGGAGTTTAAGTAACAATGTCTACATTGTGTAAATATCTTCCTGTAACCGACTGGTGATAACTACTTTACACATCCTCCAGAAAGCATTATATTCTGAATATTTACGAGTTTGTTTCAAAGGTTTCTGATTTTTATTTAGAGTGCTCAAAGTGTGTAGGCATAGCCAAAGCAATACATTTTAAAACCCTGTCATAAATCATTCACTGTGTAAAAGTAAACTTTCATTCAAAAGAAAGTGCTTAATTGCTGAGAACTTCCTGAATGTGAACTGTCACTCTGGATACCACCTCTTGCACCTTTCTTGTAGCAGACAGTCATTAACTTGAGGCAGGATGGACACTCACACTGCTGGAGCTCTGATCTACTACCCTCAGGACCCCACTGGTGGGTCTGAGATCCCCCAGCCAGCTCAAGCCCAGGGGACCAGCCCATCCCTGTGGCTCCCAGCCTGAAATTCTGCACTTCAGCACCTGGTGACTACGAACTGAACCACTGAATAACCATTAGCAGATTGACCCATGATCTCTTTCACCATTATGAAGATTTTTCTGTAGTGCATGTTCTTCAGATCTTATGTTTACTTTATTTACATCTTAGAAGGTAGATCTTGTGCCTACCTTTATTAAACTTAGGGATGTTAACTGTCAATGTATCAACTGTCTTAATGAAAACCAAGATCTAAGAGAGATTTCAGGGCACAAACTGACATTGCTACATGAAACCAAATCCCACCACTTCCTTCCTTGCCAGTACTTCTAAAGGCCGTTTCACACCTGGATGAAACTATTCACATTTTAATATAAGTGCTTTGATTTCACAAGGGGATGCTGATTTGCCTCTCCTTTCCTGGTTACTCTACCTGGAGAAGTCCTCATGCACATTGACACCACCCAGCAAGGGACCCAGGGAAGATCCTTTCATATGCAAAGGCCCCAGCAAAGATCCTTTCATATGCAAGGGCCCCCAGGCCGAATCCAGGTGACACCATCCGGTTTGCCAGGAGTTTGTAAGTGAGAGTCAAAAGACGGAGATGTTGAAAACCACATGGTGGGACTGAATTCAAAACTTCTGAAGGTAAGAGACAGGATCAACATACCCAGGGGAAAAAAAACCCCACAACTTCAGTGGAAAAGAAATACAAAAGATTCCTTCAGCTGAACGATAAAACGGAGAGAGAAGTATTCCTTTCTGAACCCAACAAATGTTCAAAATATGGATACTGAGTTGTGTGCATCACAGGTTTCACATCAGCCCTCTGCACTTCCACAAAGGTAAGTAACTCAAGAGATAACAGAAGGTTAAGGAAGAGGAGCTATAATTATCAATAAAACTGTGATACTATTTACAAGTATTCTCATAAGTTACCTCACCCTTTCAATCTCAGCTCCCAAGAAAGAACAAAACGCTCCCACCCAGAAGAGCACAGCACTGCTCTTAGCTTTCTTCACATCGCATCTCATACAATATCCCTTAACTAGAGAGGCAGGGGCCATAGCCCAGGGCACAGCTGCTCTAGTTACTATAAAAATCGACTGATTCTCCTATGCCATGTTGATTAATATAATTTAGGAAGCTGAATTTGTAAGCATTAGAAAAATCAAATTGATTTCATCTATATTACAAAAATCTAATTGCTTTCTTTCATAAGCACTAACTGGCTTTGCTTATCCAGATTTTCCAGCAATGAAGCCTGGTCTTTTAAAGCTGGTCACTGACTCTTTTTCGAGCAACATTCTTCTTCTACTGGCCAGAGACTTCACTTAGCTTTAATCTCACTTTGTATCATGTAATTGAGAAAAAGAATATTCTCCAACAGCCCTACTCTTTGTATTTTCATCTTCATGAAATTTTGCACGAGACCTCTGTCAGCTGCTGTGATAGTCGCAACTGGAAAAACCACGCTCCAGGGCAACTTCACAATTACAAACATCCAGGGAAACTTCCAACTTCCTGTGTGGTCACAGTCCATAACACAGCGTTTGCCAGCATAAAGCACTTAGATATTTTAAAATATGCTGGTATTCATGTAACACAAGATCAGACTCAGTAAGGAATGTGAGAAGAACAGGGGCAGCCAAGTGGACGAACCCCTGTAGATTAAACACCATCCATGCTGCTTTGCTCGAGGGAGGACAATAAATAAAGGTAGAACTGCTGATCTCAGCTCAGGCCTTGAGGAACTATAAGGTCCAAGCCACAGAAAGGTACTGGCACAAAAAAGCATAAGCTGTACAGACAAATTGGGTAATGTCTGTTCAAGAGAGAAATCTGGTCTTGAGCAGGGAAGGATCACAGATGTGTAACTGCTGAGAAGGAAAACCCAGTCAGGTAAAAAGATTTAGGTCTCCTGCACAGCAGAACTAGGAAAATCCACGCTGGCTGACTGCCCTGCATGTGACCCGCTGGTATAAAGACTCAAATCTACTCTCCAGACAGACAGCTCCTTACAAAGGAAACTGGAGATTAAGACTCCACTGGAAATTACCACTTTGGAGATTAATCTGTGCACATGCACACATGTTTACACACAAACTAACACACTGGAAATCCACTACTGGAAACACATCTAAAGCAGGTGGAAATGCAGGATGGAGAGCATTCAGGCTGTGGGGTTTAATACAGCCGTAAATATTACCAGTCTCAGCTATTCCAGCACAACACAACCACTGCTCATCAATACGGCTGTCAGCTCTGTGTTAGCAACAAACCACAGGACAGCCACGGTCACCCCTTCCCTCTGGCCAGGAGGGACTGGCTGCAGATGGAGCTCAGCATGCCAGCACAGGCACAGCCCTGGACACCTTTGTGCAGGGGCAGAAAGAGGAAACACGGACTGGAACCCGACACCATGGTGTCATCCAGGAATTTGCTTTATAGCAGCTCTGTGATCAATTGCTGGGCTAGCCTTTTCAGGAATTATCCAGGAATGCAGAGGCAACTAGAAAGTTCCCTCTGAAGTCTCATTGCAGCAAGTGATCTGCCCAAATGCCAATGTGGGATTCCTGCATCAGGCAGCCTGTCCTCAACCCCTGGCCTTGGGGAGAGACTCATGGGCAGGGATGGCTGTACATGTCACTGGGTATCTACTGACTGCTACAGAGCATCAGAACACTTTGTTATTGCAGCCAACATTCTAAATAATAATATAAAAAAAAACTCTTCTATATTAATTTTTACATTTTCATTCCAAGTTTTTCTCAAACCTCTGATGCTGAATTGGCCTAGAGAGGGGGGCCTTGCTCCTTCCTTTGCTGAAATGACAGCTTTTAAAATGGCATCTGCAGTAAGATGCATCAAAACCAAGGTTCAGTTCATGGGATTTTAGAAGGCTTTCAGTTATTGTTCACTGCTACTTGCTTCAAAATACCCCCCACTCCCCTTTGCTTTTACATTATGTCTTTCTATAATGTCATATGGCTTGGATTGTCAGAAGGATCAAACTCTAGCACCGATTCACCTCCCCTTAAACCAACAGTAAAAATGCCAAAGCCTTTGAACAGCCATCACCTAGTAACAGCTGGGGAACTTCCACTATGAACACTTATTTTCAAATTTCCTTCTGACTATCCATTTTTAAAGTTTTAAAAACATTTTAATGCCCCTTTTTCACAAACCAAGTAACTTCACCACAAGATTCATGAGAAGGAATGAGTCTTGATTTCAGAGACAAAATCAAGTGGGCTTTGGTGAAGAAGACAGAGAAGCAGGCTAAACATTGTGTAGAAGCTATAATAGAGAGCCCAGTAGAATATTTTCTTATGTTCACTAAAGATTTTAATAGGTCTCACCATTGTAACTTTCCTATGAACACACTGGCTTCTGCATGACCCAGGGGGCAGGCCTGGAACACTGCACCCCATCAGATATACTGGGCTGCAATACTTTGAAGAGACAAGAAAATGAGTTTTCTAGTTATTTATGTAAGCAATTCAGAAAGCACATCTACCAGTTTCTCTTCTCAGAGAGATTTTATTTTTGTGGGGACTTTTCAAGGACAAAGGATTCAATTTCAAAGCTTTACCAAGGAAAAGAAAAAAAAAATGAAACATATACATTACATTATTTTAGCAACAAGCAATGCTGCACCGATTGCTACCATTGGTAACTTCTTGGTCTCTAGCACAAAGCAGAGCCCAGGTTAAACATGTGATGACAACAGCACTGCTGTTGTGATGACTGCTTTCCCTCACTCCACAGCACTCCTGATGGATGCTGTGTTGCTGGTGCAGCATGGCATCCTCTTCTAGGCACCCAGAGCTTCTGCCTCCAGAGATAAACCCCTGCTGCAACAAGAAGTCAATAATGAGATTCAAGAATACTGGACTTGTGATTCCTTGAGGAAAATTAATGGGAGGATTCAAGTTTACAGAAACATTTGAAATGGAAGGTAGGAGGGAACACAACTGATAAAATACACCCCCAGAGCCTTGCAGGGTGCAGTGTACATATTCTCCCCCTCAGCCAGGGGTCTCTGAACTCCTGCCCTCAGGAGCTCTGGGAGCCCGCTCAATACAAGGTACATGCACAGCAGCCAACTGAGCCTGACTCCGCACATCCAGTGCTGGGGAGGGATGTCAGGGGCACCCTAGACAGCTCCACAGACACAGCAGGTACACCTGATCCCTCTGCCATTCAGGGAGTAATCCTGCACTCTTCAAGGGGGCTTAGCTTAAAGAATAGGCACACAGTCATCAGAGCAGAGCCAGAAGCACTCTTTGCACCGCCTGCATGAGCAGGGGCCCAGCTCTGCCCAGAGGGGTGAAACCACAGCTGCCCATCAAGCACAGGCATGGCCATTTACCCATCGGCCAGAGCTGACCCTGGAACGGCCCATCAAACCCTGCAGTGCCCTCTCTGCCTTTTCCCAGAGTGCAGGAGACCCAAAGCAGGACCACAAGGCTCCTCTGCATTTTTCCTTGCTTCCCAGTTCCCTGCACTGTAATTATGGCCAGCCATGTTAGACAGATAAGTGACAGGGGCAGTGAGAGCAGCAGGGAGGTGCTGGCCTTACTGCCTGTAATGGTGGGGTCCTTCCCCAGTGCCACAGAGGTTGGCCATTAGGGGCCTCACCTGTCACCAAGCCAGAAATCATAGAATCACAGACTCTAAAAAGACACCATAAACAACTCCATCTCTCTGGTGACAAGAAGGATGTACTTGACAGGTCGCTGGAGTGTCTGAACTAATGATGGGGACAGCAAGGCAAGAGTGTGCACACCAACTTGAAAGAGAGACCAAGGGCATCTGAAAAGGTTACGTGTACAGGAAAAAAACCCCACAGTTTTATCAGTATTTCTCTAGAAAACACAAGTGATAAACTACGAGATGGAAAATATCAGTATCACATTCTAGGCAGCACTGTGTCTTACTACCAAAACCATCCTGGTAAATACAATTAATGTGTTGCTGTACTGAGGTATTCCTGAGCCCAAGCCAAGAATAACACAGTTGTTTGCTGAAGAGCAGACAAAGAAAGCATGAATCTGAGAAAGAGTTAACCAAACCTAACTGAGAGGTTTCCAAAAAGCTACTGGACAGGGTAAATAAAAGAGAACTGAAAAAAAAAATGGCTGTGGACAAAAAGTGGGAGGTAGACCTGACTTCCCTTCTCAGTATTTCCAAGGAATACCATTGCAAAGTTTTGACAATTACAAAGCATGTTAGCTAATCATGAAAATCCATCAAGTATGTCACAAATGACAAGGAAAGAGTACTTGACTGCTAAAATTGGATGTGCCACAAAACCTCCTGACAATCACTTACATAAATCAGAGGAACACATCCATCATTTGACACAGAAGGTGTTTCCAGAGAGTAATATTTTTATGCTAAGAACAAGGAAGTTTGTATACCTCTTTTGGAATCACACCATATTTTGATCATTACCACATCAAAGCATTTCAGTGGGAAAAAAAGTTTATGCTTTTGTGGTCTAAAACTCAAATATTTGTAATTGAGGCAGAGGACTTTCCTATCCACACCAAGGCAGCATGAGCAAGGCAAAGCCACATGCCGTCAACGTCAACTGCCACTCGCATGTGAGTAATGAGGAATGGCAGCAAACACACATGAGCACTTTACACAGTGACACTTCAGTCCAGGGAGTAGCACCAGATTACAAATGTTAATCCTAAATGGTTTACAACATTACTGGAACAAAAGAAACAACGCAGAAGATTTACTGCACTTTGTTTCAAGGACCTACATGTGGCATTATACTATATCAAAAGGTAAGAGCACTTAAGTGAGTAATGCAAATGTAATTCTTTTGTTTTCTAATCTTACCTTCTGGTTTTGCATGTGAACTAGAAACATCCTAGTTTATTTCACAGCTGTTTTTCAGGCTTGTTTCTTCCCCCCAGCCCAGCTATTCCAAATACAAATTGGTAACATCATTAATAAAAAACTTCACTTCTTACTACAAATACAAAGCCAACTTAAGAACTTGTTATCTACTTGAAGTGCTGCTTGGTTTTTCATTAAAGGAAACCCGGCTCACCTCCTGTGAACCTCCTGCTCTTCAGAGCTGATCCCAGTCAATAACCAGAATAGCTGTGCTCTTTAGAGATTTGGTTGCATCCACCCCACACTGGGACTCTGCATGCTTCCCATTAGAGCAACTAACCGACTTCCTTCTCCATAAATCCTAGTGCAGAGCAGGAAACAGCACATGGACTAACATAGCTTAGGAGTTTACCAGCTTTGGCAATTCATCTCTGCACCATTGGTTTCCCTTTGGCAAAGGGTAACACAGAATCAAATATGGTAGGTAGTTCTGCATATTCTGCATATAAGGTAGCAGAAGGATGCAAAGAGCAGCAATAAAATACATATTTCTTGATACATTATTTCTAGAAGAAATAACCTGCCATCCACAGCTTATTTCCTTCCTTCTGCAATTTTCTTTTTTGTTTTAATTCTGAGTCTTGACAGTAGCTCTCAATATCCCACCATGAATTTTACTTAACAGTATGCATTGTCAACATCCTATGGAGTTTGAAGATGTAAATGATAGCTTAAAATAAAGCCACTTGTTCTCTACCATTCCTGAAATGCTGTCAAGAGATATATTGATAATTAAATCTCCATGTATATCAAAAGATACTCCTCAGCTCAGTAAAATGCATACACTCCAGCAGCACAATTAGTCTGAGATGACATTCTAGACTTTCTAGCTAACAAGGTCAAGAGAGAAAAGATGGGAAATCACACTATTCAGCTGCAGTCTTTACTGGCATATGTCTGTGAATGTTTGCTATATTTCTTTTTCGAATTTAATACTTGTCTTACTAGCAAAAGGAGAAAAAGATTGATTTTATAGTCCATACACTAAAATACAGTATGTTGAAAAACAGATGCTAGAACAATATTCCACATGCCCCAGCAATTGCACAGCAGTTCTCCTCATCTTCACACAAAAATTTCTGCACAGTTGCCAACTACTTAAAAACAAAATAAAAAGACATTATCCCAACAGAAGTAAGGTATCTTCATATAATATCAGGGGCAAATTACCTTGGTTACCAGAGCCACAAGAGAGGTGGATATTTGAAAAACATCATCAATTATTTTACAACAATATTTGCAACGAAACGTGCTAAGCTAAATTACTGTC